>PVJD01003388.1:0-164696 GCA_004026545.1 Mormoops blainvillei | reverse complement strand
TGGAGCCACTTATTGCTGATGACTTTGGGCAAGTCACCGACCCTGTCTCCTCCAACCTCCCTACCTGCCAAATGTCTGGATCATAGCACCTACCTCATGAAGTTGTTCTGAGCATTGATGAGTTCATATTCACAAAGGGCTGTATAAATGATTTTTTAAAAAGAGCCATATATAAGCAGGCGAAGCAAGCCCCGTTGCCTGTGTTGCCTCATTTAATCCCCTGCCGGCCCTGCAAGGCCGGCTCGTGATCTCTTGTTACAGACAAGGAAATGGAGCTTCAGAGAGAGGGAAAGCAACCCGCCCGCAGCTCGCGGCGCTGAAATGTCATAACCAGGATCTAATCTGGAAGTCGAGACTAAGAAACCAGCTATTTAGGGAAATCAGTCCAGAAGAAATGGCAGGACAGGTTCCACAATGAGACTTCAGGGAAAGCTTACAGCACCAACACTTTCCCTCCACCACCTCACCCCTGCGGGCTGTCCCTGGTGATTATCTTTTTGAAATTCCAAAAGCCCTGGCAGGAAGCCTAAAAGCCTCTCCATGCAACCTGTCAGGTGGCCAGATCCTCCCAGGCTGGCGCCTACCTCCCCGGAGGATTTCTCCTGAGCCACTTCCATTTGAAAAGGACCTTGGGGCCTTAGTGGCCTGTCCTGCTGAGGCCCATCAATGGTCTTACCTCAGTGATGCAGAGTGAGTGGGGAAGCCCTGCCTGCTGGGGAGAGAGGGGGATGGGGAGATGGGGGACCGGGATATCCCCTCCCAGCCTGGCCTTGGCTGGTACATTTATTTTATTTACCATCACTTATAGCCACCCCCATCTCCCTCATTTAATACCACTTATTTTTAAAAAATCACTTATATAGCCCTTTGTGACTATGAACTCATCAATGCTCAGAACAACTCCATGAGGTAGGTACTTCGATCCAGACACTTGGCAGATAGGGAGGCTGGAGCAGACAGGGTCGGTGACTTGCCCAAAGTCATCAGCAATAAGTGGCAAAGCTGGCATTTGAACTCAGGCCCCAATGTCTGGATGCTGTGCTCTGAGATCCCTCCTCTCCACTGCAGAGCCTCTTTGGGGGAGGGGGATCTCCAAACGTCCTGCCCCATCCATCCACAGGGGGACCCAGGAGGTAACAGATAATGGGGTTCCTTCTGTTCTCACATGCCCAGAGTCTGTTTACCGTGGATGAAGCAAGCGGCCGCTCCAAACAAAGGGGATGCAGAGATAACCCAATCGTTCCGGGCCCAGCTGGGCCGTTGGGAGGACCAGCACTGAACCCAGCCTGCTTTGAGGCTGGACTTGGAGAAGCCGCCTGGCTGCCTGCTGTTTGTTGCAAAACAATGAGTCAGCCTGGTGGGGAGGGGGGTGGGAGGGTGGGGAAGGGTTAGAGGGGCCTCTCTCCCTCCAGCCCTGCCTCCGGCTTTTCCCATGGTGGGTTCTGCTCACCCCTGCCCTCCTGGCCCTTAGAATGCTCACCAATTTCCTTTTTTGTTGTTTGGCTGTGATAGGAAAAGTATTAAAAAATAGAAAGTGCCCTAGACAGGAAAACACTCTGAAAGCTGAAACCTGAAACCAGCCTGCCTGGACCAACACCCCAGCGGGTGGGAGGGGGGTCAGCCAGCCAGGATTCCATCCCTGGCAGCAGCCCATGGTGGCACCTTAAGCCCTGATCAGTAGAGAGGAGAACACGGAGGTCCAGAATTGAATGGTGACTGATTCAAGGTCACTGGTGCCTCCGGCCAGGAGGGTGGGGCAGGACCAGTGGGAAGGTCTTGGGGACCAGGTTACTGGCTGGAAGAGCCTGGAAACACACACACACACACACACACACACACACACACACACACACCCGCCATCTCATCTGGGGCAGCCCCCCACCAGGGGCACATCAGGGGTAAAGTGATTCTCTACCCTGACTCTCACTGGATGAGTCATTGTGGCCACCCTGATCCTATCTGGACACAGTGGGTGTCACAAAGCACTCCATTCCTTTCCTGTCCTTGTCCCTGTCCCCTCCACCTTCAGGACTCTTCCTTGCCCTGTCTGAGAAATATAGTGCTTTTCCCTTGTTAGAACAGGACAGAGAGAATTTGCTCAAGGTCACAGAGCAAATTCATTAATTCATTCATCAAAACCCCACTGGGCTGCTGCTGAGTCAGATACCGCATAGGCCTGAGAGGGGGACACAGACCCCTCCGAGTCAGCTGCATAAACTGAGAACTACTCTATAACAGTACACGCTGATCAAGACTTATCCGCCACGAGTGTAGAGGGGACACGGAGGGGCCTGACCCAACCTGAGCATCAGGGAAGGCTTCCTGGAGGAGGCAGACAGAGCAGCATCTTAACAACTGAGTAGGAGTGTGCCAGGGCTGGGGAGAAATCAAATCCACCCTTACCCCCTGGTTCACAGGCATTATTGAGCTCCTACCATGGTACAACAGTGAGCTGTGACCTGGGAGAGAATACAGGGCAACTATCACATGGTGCCTGCCCTCAAGAAGCTTCCTGCACCAGTGGGAAGACAAAACTATCATCCTGAGAAAAACCACTGTGTATCCCTATGCAGGATGCACCTCATTTAATCCTCGCCAAACCTCTGTGAATGAATACTCTTAGCACCCCCACTTTACAGAGGAAACAGAGGCTTGGGAAGTATCAGCAACTTGTCTTGGGTCATCACCTTGTAAGGGCTGGATCCGGAAGCTAAATCCAGGGCCTGAGTGTAGGACCTGAGCTCCCAACCATGTTTCTTACTTCAGCTGCGGGGAGGGAGGCAGCTGTCCTAGACTTCCTTTGGTGGGCAATGGAGAGGCGGCAAAGGCTTTTGAGGGAGGACGGTGCACTACCCGACCTGTCATTTGGCACAGTAACTCCAGAGGTCACTTGGAGGGTAATATTAAGGGCACAAAGCAAAGGGGAATGACAGTTCAGAGGAGAGAGGATGAAGCGGGGCGCTGGGGTGCTGAGGGAAAGGGATGGCTCAGAGAAGTAGAAGGCGGGGCCTTGGCCCTGCCCTGGCCTCGCCCTCAGGAGACTAGCCTTTGTTTGACCTCTGACCCTCTGCTGCCAGGGAAGCCCAAATAGTGGCCATGTGTCCAGCAGATACCAGCTGAGCACTTATTCAGTGCAGGGCCTGTCAGCCCGGGAATACAAGACGCAGGCAGCCCCTATCCTCGGGGAGCTCAGGGACCTGAGGGGCAGTTATCCTTAAACCGTTAGCAACGGCGCCCGTGCACTTTCTCCCTCTAACCCCCCACAACTCCGACAGGAGAGAAGTTCAGACCCTTCTCTAATTGTTTAGCATGGTGCTCTCTCTGCCATGGTCTCCCCCAGGTCCCTGGGAAACTCCTATGCCTTCTCACATTTCCCACAGGACCAGGTGCAGCTCTGGGCACATAACTAGGTGGTTGTTCAGTATTTGCTGAGACTAATTCAGTGGGGGAAACCTGTTCTCCAGACTGAGCTTGAACCCAGACCACGAACTCCTTAATCTACCTAGGCAGCTTTCAAGAGGTGATGCTGGCCCTTGAGTCCCTGTCAAAGAGTGACGCTGACTCAGGGGCGGGTTCTGTGAGGTCATGTCCTGTTACTGCAGGCTCAGTGAGGATGACACTGCCAAGCCTTTAAAGCCACCAACCTGTTTGCAGGGGGGCAGATCTCTACAGCTGTCAGTCACCCCAGAAGACCCCATCAGCCCAAGACATCTTGGAACTACAAGCTAATCTGCGTGAAAAATGGGAGGGCCCTGACCAGCATCGGGGCGGGTCTTCTGCTCTTCCACCACAAGGCCAAGGCTACTCCAAACTCTGATTGCTGTAGCTGCTAAGCTATAGACAAACCCGACTTTGGGAAGGAAGGGGACCCTGTGAAGCTCTTCCTGGGGGCTTCTGTGCAAGGGGCCCAGGAGTAAGAAATGGGGCAGGGCCTGGGAGCCCTGAGCAGGAACCAGCCACGGGAGGTCATGGTGTGCATTTTGGGGGGCTGTTTTTATTCCCAGGACTTTCGTGTTTTTATTTCCTCTTTGCCCTTTCTTAGGATTTACTAAAGCCCTCTGGGGATTTTCAACTGCCTCAGTATCTGGGGTCTTGGGAGGGGAGGTGACAGGTGGGCTAAGGACTGCTAGGGGCCAGGCCGAGCTCAAGTCCAGATGGGAGCGGGGGGATGCTGGAGCTTTGGGCTTTCATGAGGGGTGCTCTCCCTTCCTCTCCCAGACCCTGTCCCAGCAGTGGGGAGGTCCGGGGCATGACTTGAAACTATCTCTTCCTTTTATTTCTGGCAAAGCTACAGGAGGGGAGTTCCCCTTCTCTGTTTGTTTTGATTCTGTTGTTTTCTTAAAGAGAGGAAGGAAAACCATCATCACTTTTTCGGTTTTAGGAACAAAGGCAGGCAGAGAGGATGTTCGCTGGGGCTGGGGCTGGGGGGCTGGGCCTCGCCTGCCTCTTCCCCCCAGCCTTCCTTCCAGCAGGTTGGAGCCCCCAGAACACAGATCAGGCTGGTGGCGTGGGGTCAAGGGTAGGTGCTCGTTCTGCCTTTTAATAGCTTTTAACCTCTCTGAGGTGCATCTGTAAAAAAATGGGAGGTGTCGCGTCTGCTTTACTGGATTGTTGAGATTAAAAACAAAAAAATATTAACCTGTAAAAACAGTGTCAGGCATACAGTAAATGTTCCAGAAATGCCTTTCCTCCGCTTCCTTCCATTGATGTGTGTGTGTGTGTGTGTGTGTGTGTGTGTGTGTGTGTGTGTCTATCCCTTTGGCCCAGTTGTGTGCAGTGGGGGGAACCTCTCTACTGGGCTGTCACTGGCACAGATGTAAAAGCCCAACAGTGACTGACAACAATACAAATAGGGTAGTGGCCTTTCTTCAACGTGTGGACACTGCCGGGGCTTGAATCCTTGTTCTGCCACTGACCAGCTCTGTGACATGGACACGCGTGACTTAACTGCTCTGGGCCCCCATTTTGTACTCTGCGAAATGGGGGGATGGTCATGGCGAGTTTTTGTGAGAATTAAATGAGCAAACAAGTTCATGGGACTTCCTTAGCACAGGTTACAGCTGGTGCTTAATAAGTGTTCCATTTAAAAACAAAAAATACCTGGCCGGTGTGGCTCATTGGTTAGAGCGCCGGCCTGCGAACCGAAGGGTCGCTGGTTCAATTCCCCATCAGGGCCCATGCCTGGATTGCGGACCAGGTCACTGGTGGGGGGTACACAAAAGGCAACCACACATTGAAATTTCCCTCCTTCTCTTTCTCCCCCCTTCCCCTCTCCAAAAATTAAAAATAAAATAAAATAAAGTGAAATGTAAGAATACAGTGTTAGTGTAAAGTAGTTTAGGCAAAACATTAAAAAAAAAAAGAATAAAAACAAAAAATAAAAACAAGCCCACAGGTTCCCCGCTTGCATTCTTGGAGTTGCCGCGTGTCGCTGCCGCTTGCTATCACGTGCGCTGGTGTGACCTCCCCCTCGGGAATGGCCTCCTTGTCCTCTCCCGGGACCCCTCCAGGCTGCAGCCGCTGCCTTGGCCTCCTTCAGGACAGAGCTCACCCTGCTGAGCATGCCTGTCCCGTGTGTTCCCTCCTGGGCCTTGACTCCCCTCAAGTCGCTTGGCCCTGCCCGGCCCCCGCGCCCAACCCCAGCCTCCTCCACCCCGGGCCCAGCCTCTGCTCCAGGGACCAGAGTGTTGGTTCCCAACCACATGAAGGAAGGCACACGGAAAAGCCATAAACCCGAAGGCTGAGAGGGATGTTTGTCAAAGCAGGACAGATCTGTGGCCAGGGACGTGGAGGGAGTGTGCTGGGACCTGAGCGGAAGCGGGCATTTCGGGGAGAGGGGATGAGCACTGAGGAGCTGGTGTGGGCAGGGCAGGAAGGAGGCCCATTAACACTTCGGCCTGACCGTGCTTCCCCGGCACCTCGGCCAGGGTGCACACAGGCGCATTTGTCCTGCTCTCACTGTGGCACTGTGTTCGAAGCAGCCTCGGCCCCCCAGCCCCAGGTGGGCGGTGTTGCCCGGGCACAAATGCCCTTTATGAATGGGCAGTGCTGGAGGAAGGCAGCGCCTCCTTGGCCGGGGACCGCCCACCGAATTCAGAATTGAACTTGGAGCCTCCTCCCTCCTGGCGATGCAGGCTTGCAGGAAGCCTGGTCACACGAGGTGGAGGGGCCCCTCAATCACTGGGTACATCCCAGGAGAAGGCGGCCAGGTTTGGAAGTCCCTCAAGTGACCCTTCCTTCCAGGGCCCATGCTGCGCGATGGTCCCTTCAGCTTGCCTGCTGCCACCTCCTGGGGCTGAAGGAGGGGATTTTCAACTCCTTGAGGGGCTCTGGGTGGGGACGTTGCCTTGGGGGCTACAGAGGAGAGAGAAAGCAGGTGGACCCCGGTTATTCCGCATCACCCTCCCTCCACCACCCCTGGAGGAGTGGAGCCTTCGAGCATTCAGGGACAGACAACCTGACCATCCTAACCAGCCGCTCCAGGGAGTCCCATCCAGGCGAGCCTGGCACTGAATTCTCAGAGGGAACCCCTGGTGCTCTTCCTAGGGCCAGTGGGTGACAGAAGTCACACAGCTCACAGACAAACCCTCCTGACAGGTCCCCCAGTCACACAGGTCCTCAAGCCCCTTTCTCCCTCCCCCAGGCCTGCCTTGCCTTTTGCCCATTTAATCCATTGAAAGGTGCAGGCACATGCCGGCTGCCTGTGGGCGCCCCCTGGAGATGGTCCAAGGACCTGCACCCTCTTCCCCTCCCCCAAAAAGGGCGGCTCAGGCTAAATAGTTTCTTTCCTGAGAGGAGAGCAGAGAAGGAAGGGCGCATGGACGCTGAGTGCTACTCCCTGCGGCCAAGACTGCGGGCTCACCCCTGGTGCAGGGACCTCTTTCTGTAGGCGTCCTGTCCTCCTTTTATACATGGGTGATGGGGAGACAGAGGCCCAGGATCCTGGGGTTTGCGGTCTAGCTGGGAAGCCTCCCAAGTGGGAGATAGACCCACCTGCTGGGTGGCGGGGCATCTTGGGTGACTGAGCTGAGTCCGGCCTGGTGGTAGATGGTGGGCCCTGTGCCCCGGGTGCCCCTTCTCTGTGATGGGTTCTGGGTGCTGGGTGGACCTGGGTGAAGGGGGGGGAAAGGGAGCAAGGCCCTACCTTCACCCCTCTTCTAGGCCAGGTACTCAGCCTGATGAGCTTCCCTACGCCTGGAGAACCCCTGGGAATGTGACACTGCTGTTGACCATGGCCACCAATGTTGACTCAGGTTCGTCTCCCAGCTGACGGCCAGGCTGAAGGAAATGTAACCAGAGGGTGCGCCACTGGCCTCAGTCACAAACCCAAATCCTTTCACAATCCACAGAGCCAGAGGCAAGGCTGGCTGTCCAGCCACAGACAACCCCCCAGTGCCCACACAAACACCGGCAGAAACACTTCCTCCACGCCCAGCCCCCACCTCCTCCACAACACGGATATCCATGCGGACACATCTCTGGCACAACACATTCCCGCCACCCTTGCCCAGTCCTCTGTGGCACAGACCGGCAACACGGACGCTTATGTCCGTCCCCAAAGCTGGTGAACGCACACACAGCACGCCTGTACCCCACCCTATGGAAACTTTACTCCATCCTCAACCTTACAGATCTACTATATGCCACCACTCGCTTCACAGATACCCCCTCCTGACCTCAACCACACCGAGGAGCTCGCAAGTTCGGAGACACCCAGAGTGTCAGACATGCCACCACACCTGCCTACACATGCACACAGTCCAGCAGCCCACAGATACACACTTGCCCCAGGACCCTGAGCCAAGTCCCTCCTCTCCCCCGTGTTGGATCAAGGTGTGTATGCTGATAGACCACTTATTTATAGTTCATGGATTTTGCAAGGTGCGTGCGTGCGTGTGTGTGTGTGTGTGTGTGTGTGTGTGTGAGAGAGAGAGAGAGAGAGAGAGAGAGAGAGAGAGAAAGGCGGAGAGAGAAACTTGAAAATACGCAGACAAGCAAAGTGGAGAGGAAGAGAAGGAAGGAAAAGCTCGGTGACTCACTTCCAGTTTAACAATACCATATCTCAGCTCCCCAGCCGGGGGTAGGGGGTAGGGCAGTGTGGAGAGGCCCACTTGTCAACACAGCCGGGGACCTGGCTGTAGGATGGTAAGTGAGGTCCTGTCCCCAGGCCTACAGACCAGGAGGAGCGGACTCCCTCCAGAGACAGTTGCCCTTCCTTTGTCTGCACCTGGGGGGTGTGAACTCAGCGTCCCACATTCCCCACACCTGGATCCGGACCTAGGGGGCCTCTCTCTAGGTTCTTTGGCTGCATTCCCCATTCCTGGCCAAGCAAAGCCCCAGAGCCCTTGTTTATCCTCCCCGTAATCCTGAGGTCAGACATCCCCACACTACTCACAGCCTGGACTATTGCTCCCATTTCTAGGGTCCCCGATTTGCCACCAACAGCTCACCATGTGCCCCTCCGGGCCTTTCTTCCAGCTGTGCTCACTGCCTGCAGTGTCCCTCCACACCCCCATACCGGTCCTCTCCATCTCCCAGATTCCAGCTTCTTCCCTGACCCTGTCTCCTGGCCCTGAGCCCTTCCAGCACCAAACCACGGTTTCCATTCCTTATTTCCTAGGTAGTGAGCCTCCTGGTTGGATTATGAGTTCCTAAAGGGCAGGTTCTGAAATTTCTTCTTATGCCTTCAGAACTCCAGCTCCCGCACTCCAACCCCCACCAGCAGGGCCCTGGAAACTAACGAGATCTTGAGGGATGGACAGTAAAGGACGAGAAGGACCAAAAAGACAAGGGAAGCTCTTCTTGGGTGTCTGTCCACTAGGTAACTGGTTTCCCTCTGGACTTGAATCTTCTCAACAGGGGCCCTCCCTGTCCTGCAGCTCATACAGGCTGGGGCAGCGAGGGAGGACTTCTCACTAGATTCCCCCGACTTCTGCCCCGAGGGCCCAGAGAGCAGGACCAGGCCTTGCCTACTGTACACCTTGGAACCAGGCGTGCGATAGCGTTTCTCATGAGCTCTCTTATCCCATAATTGCCCTATGATGTGGGCGCTCTCAGCCTTAGTTTACAATTGAGGAAACTCAGGCTTCGAGAGGCTGGAGAAATGCCCCAGTCACCCAGCTGGGGAGCAGCAGAGCCCAAAGCCTGAGCTCCCCGCATGGCACTGTCCTGCCCGCACGGCCCCTGCCCCTCAGCTGTCCCTGCCTCTGTCCCCAGTTTGCTTTCTGTATCTTGCTGGTCTCTGACCTTAAACATTTGCTGTTTTGCCAGCCTGATACCCTGCCTGTTTTTGCCCCATCCTTCCCTCAAGCCCCCACCCCTTTGCCTGACTGCAATCCTTTTAACTCGCCCCTGGAGCAGAGTGAGGTTTCCTTGGGGTTGAGGATGGTTCTGGTTTTCAGAGGGAGCCAGGTTTAGCACACACTTTGGCGTATGTGAGTCTTTTCTTAAATCTGAGATGAGAAGCCAGGCAGAGACCTGTCCTCTCCCCTCCTCAGCGCCACCAGAGTCTGCACACACAGGAGATGCTCCTTGTCTCCTTGTAGCTCTAATTCCGACCCCGTCGGGCACACGCTCACACCCACGCACCCACGCACTCACAGCAGACCTGCCTTCAGAGCCTACACAATTCCCGTTGCAAATGGTGATTGAAAAAAGTAGCAATGGGCTCTGGGAAATGCATGGGGCAGACTCTCCTTGTGGCACCAACTCAAGTGTGTGATCCCAGCCTGCAGATAGCATGTAATTATTTGGTAATAAATCACATTCCAAACCCAAGCCAGCTGCCCCTGGCTTCCCCACCCCACCCTCTCTCCTGTGCGTCCTGCCAGACCCACAGTGTCTCGGCATTGGATGTGAAATGTGGTTGTGATTTTCCTGCCTAACGAGAGTCGAGGCCGAGTCCTCGATGAGTTCAGTTTCCCTGGAAGAGGAAGGCTGCCCGAGATTCTTGTGTTTTCATGTTATGGAGGGATGGTTTCCAGGGGAGGAGGGAGATGAATAGTTTTTGGATGGGGGGCCTACTCTTTGCCACAGAAGGGCTTCGAGTAGCCCAGCTAGGAGTGGTTAGCACAGCTGAGGATAGACCTGACCCAGCTTGCGTGGCCTTCATGACACAGAGTTGGGAACATAGGCCTGGCAGGATTGTAGTTCACTACCCCCTTGAAGTTAGTGTGGTCTTGTGACTTGCTTTGGTTGGTGAAATCTAAACAGAACGGCACATGCCAATTCCAGGTAGCAACAAAGAGAGCTAATGTGTGAACTATCATCTTCCTTCTCATTGCCGTGGCGATGGTGGACAATGATGTCGGTAGGAGCTTCCTTCAGACTGGGTCCCTGAGTGAGGACAACATGGTTCAGAACCCTCCAGGCGACCTGCACTGCTCGTGTGACATGACACAGAAGTAAATATTGTTTTGAACCACTGAAATGCTGGGATGTTTGTTAGCACAGCATATTCTGCACAATACACCTTCCTTATAAAGTAGATGAGAGGATTCATTAAATAATGCATGTGCAGAGCTTAACAGAGAGCCTCCAACCATGCCGCTTCCTCTTCCTCCTTCTCCCTCTCCTCTTTTAATGTTTTACTTTGTATGCAGCTTTGAACCAACTCACAAAAATGTACCCAGGCCCATTATGTGCCTGGTATAGGGGCACAGAGATGGTCTGGGTGACAGATATATATGTAAGTAACTGTCACATGATGCGCTAAGGTGCTTCGTTAGTGGTGTGAGTCCAGAGTGAGGTCCGGCCAGGAGAGGAAGTCGTAAGTCTATCGGAGTCCTCGAAAGCGAAGCCCGAACTAGGTTCCTGGCGGGGGGTTGGTTGGATTTCTTCAGGCAGAGCAAAGAGAAGGCGTGTTCTAACAGTGGGAGCAGCTGCCATTTTCACCGCGTCTGCAAGGAGCTAGGCACTAAAGCAGACCCTTCAGCCAGCCCTCCCCGCTGCCAGAGCAACAACAACATCCGTGATGCGTGTGCTGTTGTCGTCCCATTTTATAGATGAGAGAAACCAAGGCCAGTAAGATTGCTGGACTCTCCCAAGGTTGGGCAGCTGGTAAATGGCAGAGTGCGTGTGAAGACACAGAGGCGTGGCAGCTCCTAAGTGGCCTCAGCCTAGCACCTCCGGGAGGGCCACACGCGTTACACTCCCGGGACGGCGGTCTGAGAAGGCGTCCATGCTCCGCAGCGTGGCCTGAGGGAAGTTTCCGAAACACAACTCTTCTAAAGTCACACCTCTGTACGTGAACCTGGTGTGGCTCCCCACTGCATTTCTAGACGAGGGCTGGCAGTCTGGCTGGCTGCTTTGGGTCCCTCCTGACCTTTCCAGAATTGTCTCTGGCTACACTCATTTACATTCCCAGGGTTCTTGTCTGAGCCTGAACATTTCCTCCTAAGTTCTGCCTGTTGGGTTTTGCTCAAGCATTTGATTTAATCTGGTTTGAATGACAGGATGTGCAGACATTTGCTAATATTTAATATAGAGATTTTCAGTCATACGCGTATATGATTTATGGATATGTATAAATAGATCAAAGGTGTGTGCTAAGAGTTGTTTTTACTGATAGCAGATACACAAACAAATCTGGAGACTGCTGCCACATAGACCGTGGGACGTCGTTGGAGTGTGCCGTGTACTGGTTGGGTGGCTAAGGCAAGTTGCTAGGCCTCCCTGAGCCCAAGTTTTCCATGTGTAAGTGGGAATAATTTCGGTTCCTAATCCGTGGAGTTAGCGAGGACTCACTGAAATAAAACCTGTGAAGGAAATAACACCTCCAAGGTGTATCCTAGTCCCAGCCTGAGCAGGGGCCCAGCTGGGTTTTTCCAGGCTACTGGGGGGTCCCGACAGAAGAGGCGAGGAGGCGGGGTTAGAGGAGCGGCCCCCGTCCGTGGGGACTCTGTGGCTTAGGCAGGCTAGGCTGAGACAATCCCGGCGGTATTTGATAAAAGGTGGGGGCTCTTCTCCGGCCAAGTAAATATTACTATAAGAAAAGGGCGTCTCTAGGGAACGGCTCCCTCCTGCTCCCCCCTTGAGGGCCAAAGTCCCCAGGGGCCAGTCTGGAGGCTCCTTTTATGTGACTGTAAAATAATCCAGGGCCTGGCAGGGTCGAGCCTGGGCGGGCACTGATGTGCAGGTCGGTATTGATGTGGTCAATGATTACCTTTTATGCCTGGCCATAAAGGCAACCGCCAGGCCCCCCAGACAATGCCCCCTCCAGACAATACCCTGGAGGGTGGGTGGACACATACACACCTGCTGGGCAGGGACCTGTACCCCCTTGAGGTCTCTGAGGACATTCTTGCCAGGTGTCTTTAACTCCCCTAGGAGGTTCCTGGAGACTTGGCCCAGGAACTAAGGGGGTTTGGGTGGCTGTAAGTGGAGCCCAATGAAGTGTGAGACACAAAAGAGCTACCCCCAGGGCACTGGATCCTGTTCCAGGTGGGTCTGTGCAGCGGGCCGGGGCTGGGGACACAGTCACCCAAGCTCACGTACCAGGTCTCAGCAGGAAGGAGGGTATTCTGGGACAGAGAAAGGTCCAGTCCCATTTCATAGGTGAAACTGTTGAAGTCTGGGTATGAAGTGACTGGCGCAGGGTCCCGAGGAAGAAGACAGTGACCGAACTGGGAACAGGACCCAGGTCTCCTCAGACATCACTGGACCAAAGGGATCCAGGTGGGAATGTCAGGACCGGGAAGGGTTTAAATCATTTCTCGGAGAAGCCACCTCCCCTGAGGCTCTGAGGGGATCAAGGAAGGACCCGGGGGCCTGCTTCTGAGGCCAATGCTGCCATCAGAGCAGCCGTGAAGGTCACAGGGAGGGCCCTGCTGTGCTCTCCCAGGCCCCTTTGCTGCCCATTTCTCCCTGTCCTGACGGCGAGTGGGGAGGCTGGCTGTGAGCGGGCAGGGCCGCGGCATGGATGGCCAGGCTACAGTTCTACCTTTTGGGATGATAAGGCCCAAGATCCTTTGTTCAGCTGGAGAAGCAGGGGCTGAGGCCCTTGGTAGGGGTTCCGGCAGGTTCGGGTACACAGGACATCCCTGTGGGGTGCATGAGGCTGGAGGTCAGGGGACGTGGGTCCACGCCCAGCCTGCTTTGCCTGGACATCACTTCCCTCCCCTGGCCAAGGGGGGGATTGTGCGCTCTCTTCTTGGTGGGCACGGTGGGGATTGAACCCAAGACTCTACAGGGCAGCTCTCAGACAAGCCAGGCTGCTGTGTTGAGGAAAGAGGGCTGTTGCTCACAGTGGTCATAAACGCTCCATGGAATCCTAGTGGAGTTGCCTCGAGACCGGGCTAGAATGTTACAATCAACCTTTGGCTCTGATAAAGATAAGTGGACCCAAGGCGATAACACACAAACCAGAAACTGTCAACACTCGCTAATTAGGGTACTGGGTGCTGAGCCACACCCATTACACCTGACAGGGGGAGAAATCCCAGATGAGGGAGCTAGGGCTTGGTCTGGGTGGGGGAGGATATTGGGTTCACTGCCTATACCAAAGCCTTATGGCCTTTTTGTCACCTTCTCCTTCCAAAGACTTCCCCACCTCCACCCTCAGCCTGTACCCCTGCCTACATGACATTACATAACAGAACATGAAAGAACAAAATAATATTCAAACATTGTGCAATACAACATGGTTAGCATGATGTAACAGTGGAAAGAGTCCTGAGCTGGGTGCCAAGAGACCTGATTCTAGCCTTGCTGGTCATGACCTTGAGCCAGTCATTTCTTTTGGACCTCAGTCCTCTGCTCTGCAAAATGGGGAGTGGAAATGGGGCAGTTACACAGTAACCCCCCGCTGGGGTCCTGCTAGGTCTAAAGTTCACGCTCTTCTGCTACAAAACACAGCAATCTGCGAAGTACACAAGACGTCTCTGGTGCCACCCAGCAACGCCGGGCTGTGTGTGACACTTGACAGAATCGTGTCTGTCTGCAGGAGAGGGAGGCCACATGGAGGGCTCCAGGGCGTGCATGGTTCTCAGGGCCCCTGGAATCCGTCTCCCTGTCTGAGCCAGAGGTCAATGTGCTTGCTGCCCGCTCTAGGGCACTCAGGGTCTATTTTTAACTCGGTGCCCCTTAAATAAATGTGGCATCGGCTCCATGGTTCATTCCCCTCCGGCTTCTGCACCCCCACCCCTCCGAGTGTACACACACACTGAAGTGGCCACGCAGAGGTGACCAGGGTACTGTGCCTGGGCCAGGGTTCAGGTCCAGGCTGGGCCCTCTTCAGACTGGGGGAGTTCCTGGTGGAGGACCAGCCCCACACGTCTGCTTGGTTCGGCCCAGCACAGATTCCGCTCTCCTTGAACAATGCCCAACCCGAGAGCAGGCAGGAGTCGCCGCTCTTCCTGGGAACTGGTAGGAAAGGCGAGAACAGGGTTGGCCAGGGGTAGAGGCCAGGGCGAGGGGCGGGGAGAAAGTGGCTGGGGAAAGGGGGAGTCGGAGGGCCTTGAGAAAGGAACAGGGCCCTGGCCATCCTTTCTGGGCAGCTCACGTCTCCAGGCAGCAAAGCGTTACCTGCACTGCCAGCTTGCGAGGCTCAGCGCTGGGCGGCAAGGGGTGACTGGGACCCAGGCCCGCCCACCGGCTCGCACAGAGCCCCTGACGGAGGACAAGGGCAGACACCAATGCCTGGAGACCGAAGCCACTGCAAGGGGCGGTGGCTCTAGGCTGCAGCCGTTTCTCCTGTGGGGAGCAGCGGGCAGGTGTGCAGTGCGGAGGAGAAGGGGGAGTCCCAGGATAGTGGGCAGAAGCACATCATTCTTAACTTCTCTTAGCTTCCGTTTCCTCATCTGAACCACAGGTACAATTAATGGTGCTGTCTCCTCGGCTCCCTGTGAGGGTCAAATGGATGAGGATGTGTAGAGCTCTTAGTCCAGGGCCTGGCCGGTAGTGATGCTCAGTGTTGACGTGTTGACTGCTGGTTTTGTGGTCAGGAACATAGGGAGGGAGGGCATTTGGGGCAGAGCCATCAACAGCATGTACGTGGGGGCAAAAACCCAAAAACACGGGAAAAAAGAAAAGGAAAGGAAACAAAATCCTCTGACCTTAAGTAGTGTATAGGTCCTGGGAAGTAGTGGGGGGCCGCTGAATGTTCAGGGGCAGGGGCAGGGGTGAACACAGGGAAGGCATGCGGGAGGCCACTCAGCAATCACCAAGTCCAGCCAAGGGACAATGGGGCCCAGTTGGGGAGACCCTATTGGGAAAGTCCCTGAAACTGGGCCACCAGGGCTAATCTCAGCTTCCAGGGATTGAGTCAGGGGCCCAAGCCTCTGTGGGTCTCTGATGTTCTTTCTATGATGTTAGAGTGGGGGCAGGGAGGAGGCCTTGAGGGACTGCAGAGGAGGGGTCTAGGGGTGAGCACAGTCTGTGTGTGTGTGTGAAAGAGAGAGACAGAGAACTGTAGGTTGGGGGCATATGCCAAGGAGCAGAGCCCCCAAGGAGCCAGAATTTGCTCCCGTTCTGAGTAGGGGCCTCATTCCCAGGCTGAGAGCTGGGTCTGCCCTCCCGTACCAGGAGGTGCGGGCCTCCTCAAGGAGAGGCCAAGAGGCTACGACTGGTACTGGCTCAGCCCAGCAGCCTCCCCCACCAATCCCCATGCCACCCCCCCGCCCCCTGCCTCAGCCCCACACCTGGGCTGTTTCATCTCTGGTCAGAGCGTGGCTGGGTGTGAATGGGAGTGTCTGTGTGTGTGTGCGTACATGTGGCAATTCTAGATCAAAGAATGCTCAAGTCCTGCTAAAGGTCAGTGAGGAGCGAGGGCCTGGCCTACCTTCTCAGGCACTGGCACCCAGACTGCTCCCTCCTACCCACACCCGCTGGTCCTTGAAGGCAGTGGGAGCTGACAGACCTCTGACTCAGGCTGGGCGAGGAGGCGGGGCTAGAAGTGCCTGGGCCAGGGAGGAGCCCATGTAGTCATCTGCTGAGTGTGTGTAGGCCCCAGACTTAGCCCCAGGCAAGGCAGTCGTAGTTGCTGGGGCTTTCCTGACACTGCCGGGGTCCAAGTTTACTGAGAGCTGGGGCCTGGGGTCAGCAGGCTAGGACATGCTCATGGGCCCCTCAGCAGCAGGCAAGGGTCTGTGAGGTGAATATTCAAGGCAGACGGCTGAGCACAGACAGGCACAGAAGGTTTTTGGAGGGTTGCTGCAGCACAGTGTCACTGACAGCTCCTGAGAAGGCTGCATGGTTCATCCGGCGGGGTGAGCCTTCGGGGCAGGCCCTGCAGCAGCCGGCACGGGGCTGGACACACAGGGACACAGTCTCTGGTAATGCGATGGGACTGGATAAAGCCAGTGGGGGGAAAAAGTGCTGGACTCCTGTGAGAGCCCAGAAGAAGCCCTAGTAGCCACACTGGGATGGGGACGGGCACTGTGTGGGCGTCGTGCCTGCCATGGCCCCCGTCACAGAGAAGAAGGTCAGCCTTGATGTCGCTGGGCCACTTCAGGTGTTGTGGCCCTGAGATGCAGCATCTGTGGGACTGTGGATGGGGCCCCATGAAAAAGTGTCCACTGAAAGAAGCCGCCTTTGAGCTTTCCAGGATTGCTGCCCTGGGTAGAGCCCAGTGGTGGCAGAGGAGGGGATGGGCATGGGGGCGGGATATTCTAGAGTACTCGGACCCAAACATGAGAGCACAGTGTTCTCAGGGCCTGATGCCTGGCTGTGCAGGAACCAGGAGGTCACAGGGATGTGCCTGACAGTGCAAGGATGAGGCAGGCTATGTGTGGGGGGGTGGGGGAGGGGCGGGGGTGGGTGATTGGATAGACAGACAGACGTGGGGCTGGGAATGACCTGAAATGTCACATGTCTGTGCTCCTAATTCCAAAGGCAGCTTGGACCAAGAAATCTCACTTTTTCTTGTTTAAAAATATAAGTTTAAATAGTGTAGTGGTTTAAAATGCGGGCTCTGGTGCCAGGCAGCCTGGGACTGAATCCAGGCTGCCTCGACCCGCTCCTAGCTGCCGTGGCTTCGGGTAAGTTGCTCCATCCATCTCCACGTCTCTGTTTCCATCACCATAAAATGGGCATCCGAATAGTATTGACCTCACAGGGTCACTACCAGGATTAGATGAAGTGCTTAGAAATGGGCCTTACACGGAGTGAATACTACACAGGTGTGATTGGTCCAGAAGGAATAAACTCCATGTCAATCAATCCGTCAATGCGAGGCTCAGGCCCAGGCCAGTGCTGAACCCACACGGGGTGTGGCAAGACCGCCAACGTCAGAACATCCAAAGTCCCTGGACCTGTTGAGTTGGCAGAGGGCCTGCCCTGGCACTCCCCAGCCCTGAAGAAAGCCCTAGAAAAGTGCTTGGGCTTTCCCGGGCATCAGTGGGTGTTTCCTAGGAACAGGGGACTGAGAGACCCCAGTCTTGGCTGAGTGTTCCCTCCATGACCCGCTGACCCCCCCTGCCATCGCTGTGGGGCTAGGCTGGGCTGACTAGTCAGTTGTGCAGTTTTCCATGGCAAGTGGAGGGTCAGAGGGTACGGGACTCACTCCACGGGCCTATAGTGACGAGTGTGAGCTTGTGGAGGTCCCACATCCTCTCGTCCGTGAGCTGCAGCTTGCTCCGACAAGAACGCCTAGCAACTAGTCCGCACCAGTCCATCTGGCACTGATTTTTAGCTGACGTATTTTTCTAATGATTTCATCCAGCTACTCAGTTGGTTAAGTCGGTCAACAAACACTTATCAGGCCTTACTGTGTGTCACACTGTTACACTTTAGGTAGTCAGAGGTCTCTGCTTGAATGATAGAACCAGTACATGAGGTCTGAGATTGAAATGAGAAAGGGGTTCGTGGCTGAGGGAAGAGTGTGGCCCAAGGCGTTTCAGAAGAGGAGAGCCTACTCAAGGCATGAAGTGTGGCTGCAGGGATGAGCTAACTTCTCTCGGGGCAGGAGACAGGGTTGAAAGGTGACATCAGAAAGGGCCCTGTGACTCAGGCTGAAGCTTTCTTTGGAAGGAGCCATCGAAGGTGAGACTTCAAATACGCAGTGGGTGGGGAGGTGTCCCTGACAGCTGTAAGGCTGGAGCCAGTGGCTGTTCAATGTACCTTTGCAGGTTAGAGACAGTGTAGTGTCAGAGTACATCTGAGGGTCCAGGTTGCCCCATAGATGGTAGACCACACGCTTGGCTCATTCTGGACTTGTACAATGTGGTGGCCCTGTGGCATCTGTGGGTCTGGTGTCCAGGTGTCAGATATGAGTGACCATCTGTGTGTGTGTATCATTGAGTGTGGGGCTGTGATTCAGCCAATGGGCGTGTGCGTGTCTACCATAACTCGGGCGCTCCCCAGCCACCTTTGGAAGGGCTATTTTTAGCGGCATTAGCCCATGGATATGGCCCCAACTTTCACCCTATCCTGTGCACACCTGCTCAAGTGAAAACACCTGCAGGCGATTCCACACCTGGGCTTGTACCTGGGCGGAAGGTGCATCTCTGGGCATCAGACGAAGCAGGTGCTGGCCTCGCTGGGAGAATGGCCTGGGAAGGAGATGAGGAATGGGATGGGGGGGGAGAGTGTCTGGGGTGGGCATAGCTGGGTTTTCAGGCCCCTGCGGTGTTTCAGAGAGCAACCGAGGGCGAGCCGTGCAGCGGCCGTCTTCCCATTTCTGCCTTTCCGTTTGCCCATCCATTCTCCTGTGTCTTCCAGTCTACCTGCTAGTCTATCCATTTGTTCATCCACTTGCTACCTGTCTGTCCCTGGTCCTACCCTCCACCAGCCTGCCCACCTCGGGCACCTCATTCTTGAGTCCTCTGATTTGGGTTGTGACCGTAGGCCTGGCCCTGACCCTCAATATTTCCAGGGTCACAGTGCACCTACCTCATTACTGGTGGTCAGGCCCAGCTGACCTCCAATTCACTCCATCCAGCTATTTGGTTGGTTAAGTCAGTCAACAAACACTTATTAGGCCTTATTGTGTGTCACACTGGGTGTCTTGGGGTCCTAGCACAGACATGGTGCTCTCCTACCAGTCCCAGAGTCAAACATGCTCAGCTGCCCTTTCCAGCCCTCTTCCCAGAAGGTCCTCCCCATCTCTCGCTGCGCAAGGCTCCTCTCCACCTACCAGGGCTGCCTGCCCATCCTGCTCTGCTCCGGCCTCCTCAGGCTCACTCGGCCGCAGCCACCTGCAGGCTGTGGGAGGCCCAGCCCAGGCCCTGTGGAAGCAGAGCCCGGGGCTCCTAGATCGGGCGGGCTGCCTAACACTCAGAGCGGGGCCCGAAAACAGGGCACTTCCTGGGCCATGGCCCAGCCAGACCTTCCCCGACTTGGAGCTCCAGCCCAGTGCTGTGGTTCCCCCCGGGAAGGTGTTCTTATAGAAAGCAGAGACTCTCACTCCCTCCCAAATAGGAGCTTCACTCTGCGGCTTCTCTGGAACCCCCCGCCCAAGTCCTCCCCCTGGCTTGGACGCGGTGTGGGAGATCAGCCAGGCCAGGGGAGGCCGGCCTCTGGGTTTGGCCCTGTCCAGGGCCTATGGAACTTAACACCGGTGTGGGGATGAGGGTAAGGATGGGGGTAACTAAACACAGAATGTGTCTGTGTTTGTGTGCATGCGCGAGTGTGTGTGGGCATTCATTTATAGAACAAATATTTCCTGAGCTCTAGCTGTGCACCAGAGACCGCCACAGGCGTCGAAGGAACAGCAAACAGTGGACAAAACCTGCAGGGGCGCCGCTCTCTGGAGGCTGGTGTCCTAGGTGAGGAGACCCACGAGCTGCGGTGTGTCAGTGCATTGCGGAGTGTGAGTTTGGTGAGAGGGACTGTGTGGATTGGGGGTCTAGAGCAGGGCTGGGCCTCAGTAAGGATGTGTGCATATAAACTTAAGTGTGTGTCTTTGTGGGTGTCCGTGGGCCCCCTAGGGTCTGTGCTAGGCAGTTGGAGTGTGTCTGTGCAGGCCCAGAGCTGATGTGTATATGCGTATCAGCCAGTTTGGGAGGCTGTGTGGCAGCCACACCTGGCTGACTCCCAGGTTGTGGGGCTCTATTTTTAGAAGTGACAGCCTGTAGATCCCCCAACACACCTGCTCAGGTGCTGAGGAGGACCCAGCTGGCCTGCCGGAGGAGTGAACCTGTCTCAGCCAGTGCCACCCGCCCTTGTTACGCAGGCCCGCACTTCAAACGAAGCAGCCTCTGGCCTCTAGTTAAGCAGGGTGGGCTGTGCCTGGGGCCCCCATGAGCCATTGATGGGGAATCCCAGCTCTCTTGCCCCACACCTGCAGTCCTAACTCCTCTCTCCCAGGAATGCCCCACCTCCACCTCCCTTTGCAGGAGGCCCAGGATACTGCTGGCCCACGATGTCCAGCCCAGTCACCCTGAGAGGCGGGTCAGGTGGGGCTGGAGATGGGTCAGAAATGACCTCCTTTCTTACCAAATGGCCAGGCCCCTCCACCAGTTCCTCCTTCCAAGGGGCTTCCTTCGTGGTTGCAGGTGGACTGCCCAGAGAGGCAGACATGGGGCTTCCCGTCGGTTGCCCTCCCCTGCCTCTCATCCTCCTCATTCTCTCCCCTTTGTGTCCTGTTGATCTCATCTTCTCTTTCTCTCTCTCTCTCCCTTGGTCATCTTTCTAAAGAAGGTTAATGACAATGTGCACTGAGCTCCAACTAAACGGTAGACACGGTGCTAAGCGCTTTATACATATGATCTCATTTAAGCCTCACGACAACCCCGTGAGGTCACCGCTGTTGCGCTACCACAGGGAGAAAGCTGCGGCCCAGAGTGATCCCGTCGCCCAACGAGAAGGGCACAGAGTATGGGTTCAAGCCCAGGTGTGGGCAAGTCCTTAGTTATACTTCGTCCTTGGCTCACTCTCCTCCCGGACGTGGTCTTGGTGGGAGCTGAGCTGTGGCCCAGGAACCCCTCCCTGGGCTGTGGAAAGAGTGTGCAGGAGGAGGAGGGAATGACAGACACATTTAGGCCTTAGGTAGTGGCCATGGAAGATGTGCATGAGGGTATACTCCTAATGCCACTTCTGCCCTTTCCCCTTTCAGTTTCGGATGGGGAGGGAAGGCAGACAGGGAGGAGGGGGAGGTGCTGAATTGCTCACCTCCCAGTCTTAAAACCTTCACACTTGTGACTCAGACCCCCAGATGGTCCCTTTCAAGGAATGATCTCTATTTCCCTTTAAAAGACGGGAGAGTAGGAAAGGGAAAAACACATTTTGTTCTGCTGTCTCACGATGTCATTTGGGAACAATTTGTTCCCTTTCCTCCCTATCTCTGACCCCCTCTCCCCACCCCCACCCCAGGCTGTTTCCTGAGACCACAGATAACATCACCTCCACCCCATCCTTCCCTGCGTGGGCCCATTACCCTACTCCCTTTCCAAAATCCTAGTGTCCAGCCCTGAGCCAGTAGGTGGAAGTGGCACATGAGGGGCTTTCTTCTCTGACAGTCAGGGGGTTGGAAGGGAGCCAGGGGTCCTTGGTTAGCTCCAGATTCAGATCTGACCCCTTTCACTGTCTCCAACTTTCACTGAGAAGCTCTGCTTGTTCTTGGACCAGAAGCTTCATGAGGGCAGAGACCTTGTCTGTCTGGTTCAGGGACTTACAGGCTTTTAAAATAAAAACCACCATTGACCCTTGACCCACTTACTTTTGGAGACGCCTCCAAATTACACGAAACACTCATATGAAAACACACTCTGATCCCACATTAAATGTTGTGTCATTTTTCTAGTAAATTTTTTAAAAAGGTTTTCACATAATTATGATCATGAGATTATCCAAATACAATTAATGCATTTAACTTAAGTTTGATTCTAATTTATTTAAAAGCATCATGCGTATTTAAGAATTCTTCAAAATGAGAACATCTAAACCAACAAATTGCTTTCAAATGTAATGAAGTGTTCATGAGTTCCAGGTTTTCCAGTTGATGAACTTGCCATAGGATTATGTTTGATTGATGTTAAGTTACATCACTTTAGGTTCAATATTCTAGTCTTTTAAAAATCGTTCAAAGCCAGTACATGCCCTGCCCCGCTCCTGCCCCTGGTCTCAAACCAAACTTTTTGTGGGAGCTTGAGCATTTCATAGGTCCCAGATACTTTACCTGTGTGACTGGAAGAATACACAGGCTGGAGCACGGTCGCTCCTACATACTGTTGAAGAGAGAGGTAAGAGAAAGACAAATACAATGGGTTGAAAACAATGGTAACATACCTCATAATAAAGACCACAAATTAAAACGAGATAACTTGTCATCTTTCAGATTGGCAAAGACAAAAGGTGGTTTGGTATAATTCGGTGCAATATTTTGGAGAGTTATTAGATGATATCCCTCAAAATGCGAAATGCACATCTCCTCTTCGCCAGCAGTTACACTTCAAGGAACCTAGTCTCCCAGAAATGCACAAAGATGCATGGAGAAAGGTCTTCACGGCCACGAAAATGCGGAAACAGATTAGTGGTTGACCAATAGAGGGGTGATGTTAAAATGCTGGGACACCCCCACGTTGGGACAGTACATGGCTATGGAAGAATGTGGATGATGTGGGTGTGGAACAAATACCCCGATGCCGTGTTTAGTGGAAAAATCAAGGTGCAGAACAGTGTGTACTGCATCATTTCTTTTGAGAAAAAGGAAAACAATATACATGATATACACTAGGAAATGCCTAGAAACAGTTGGAAGGAGGCTTAGAAACTGGAAAGAATGGTTATCTCTGAGAAAGAAACTGGGAAGATAGAGGGAGAATTATTTTTTGCTTTTGCTGTGCTTAATTTAAAAAAAAATCAGTTAAAACAGATGCCTGTGGAATAAAAGCAATAAAATGAATGAATGAATGAATGAATGAATGAATGAATTCTAGCTGCCACATGGAGGAACTGCACTGCAGCCTGAAGTCCACATGGCTCCCACCACCATCAGTCTATTTGACTGTGGGAGAAGGAGAGGGGAGGATTCTGGAGGCTTCCTCAGGAGGGCCTGAAGGATGGAGAGAGCTGGGCAGAGGAAAAAGGGAGGTAGGGGAAAGATTGTGGGATTTTGTCCTTCTCCACACCTACTGCCACCCTCACTCCTTCCTTAGAGGGTACATCTATTTCAAGCCTGGGAAGTTCCAGCCCCTAGCGTGATGCCTGGCATATAATCTGTGGCAATAAATAGTGGTTGACTGAATGGATGGAATCAGTCACTGGGTAAGCCAGGCCACAGTGTTAGTCACTCCTGTCCCTTCCCCAAACGCTGCCTCGCTACCCAACAGCAACAACAACAACAACAACAATAATAACAACAGCAGCAGCAGCAGCAAATGACTCTCTCAGGACTGCATGCATGGCCACACAGGCTGTCCACCGCGCCGCCCCTGGAGCTGCATTTTCCTAGACTGCATGTGAGTGGTGCCCCCGAAGCCATAGGACATGGTGCACAGTTTCCTCTTCTTTCAGGATCAGGGGAACTGGAGCCGCCATGAGAGTGAGAGAGGGAAGGGAAGGGGGTCTCCCAGTCCAGGTGCTGCAGGCCTCCCCGCCTTTTCCCTCCAGTCCCTAAGGCCCCTCCCCTCCTTTGTCCCTTTCTAACTTGGCCTTGCTGCGGCTTAGCCAAATCCGACCAATTCTTCTGTCCCTCAACAACAGAGTCTGGAACTTGCAGTAAGACCTTGGCAGGACTCAGAGCCTCTTTGGGTCTCAGTTTCTGCTTCTAAGACATAAGTAAATGTGTACGGAGCATTTCTTGATGACCCTCCTTGGCTTGAAGTGACCTTATGGAGATAAAGGTGGAAGGAGTGCATCCTGGCTGGATGCAGCATTCTCAGAGGGGACAAACCCCCACATCCTGCCCAGTTCTGCAGGGCCCTCTGTGCACTCAGGCCCCCAATTCAAATTAGGGAGCAGCACCCTGGAATGGAAGGAACCTGTGGGAGGAGGCCTTGTTGAGTCCTGACTCTGATGATACCCACTGGGTGCTATGGGCCCCTGTCTGGGCCTCAGTTCCCTCCTCTGCAGAATGGGTGCGTAGAGCAGATAAGCCGGTATCAAATGCTAGATTGAGTTTGTGATGGCCTTTTCTTTTTCTCTTTAATTTCTATAATTTTTGTTTTATTCTTTCTTATTATAAACATAATGTAGTCTCATGAAAATGCAAACAGGTCCTGGCTGGTGTGGCTCAGTGGATTGAGTGCCAGCCTTTGAACCAAGGGGTCACAGGTTCAATTCCCAGTCAGGGCACATGCCTGGGTTGGGAGCCAGGTCCCTGGTGTGGCTGCGTGAGAGGCAACCACACACTGATGTTTCTCTCCCTCTCTTTCTACCCCCCTTCCCCTCTGTCTAAAAATAAATAAATAAACTCTTAAAAAGAAAAGAAAAGAAAATGCAAACAGTATCAACATAGGTAATGTATTAAGTGAAACCCAACTCTGCTAATTCACTGCTAATGTTTTCTATAACTTTAAATTCTGCTATAATTTCAAATTTACTAAAAAGTTCCAAGAGTACTACAAAGACTCTGGTATAGATTTTACTCAGACTTATCAGTTGTCTACATTTTGTCATTTTTTACTTTATGTCTCTCTCTCTCTGTACCATGTGTGTGGGGGGGAGTGTGTATGTATATCTGTGTACAATTTCTTCCCTAACTATTTGAGGGTAAGTTGCAGACATACACCCTTTTACTTCTAAATGCTTCAGGGTATATTTCCTAAGAACGAGGGCATTCTCTTACAATGCAAGACTTACATAACCCCTGCAGTTAACAAAATCAGGAAACCTAACATTGACACAATACTATTATCTAGTCCACAGTCCACGTTCAAAGTCAGTTGCGTCTTGACATTTTCAAATGTTTCCAGCAAAAGTAGAAAACTACGAACTATGTAGAGTTTCTGTTAAAGCCAACGTGTACTTAGATTTAAGGATCGCGCTTAATTCTAAATCATGCTCCACCCTGTCATTTTATTTTACTGGGGTTTCAAATGTCTCCTTTTTAATGAAATGATGGTGAGATTAGAAAGTGGGTTATTTGTTATTTGCTTTTGATATTTTATTACTTGGCAAAATAAAAGGTAGGAGATCCTTTGTTAGTCCTGAAACTTCTTTTGCAGGGATCCCCAGGTGTGGTCCCCCTGACACCAGTGTTCTCTAATTCCAGGAGAGTCGGATCACCAGAGACTTTCTGGAAGCCCATTTGAGAGCACAGCTGCTCCTGGTGCTGGGACTGGGGGATGGGCTAGGCAGCCAAAGGCCCTACCCGCAGGAGCAAACGGCCTCTCCCCCAACAGAGTGCACCTTTATCCTGCCATAGCTCTCCAGTATCTGTCTGGAGCATCCCCCACCTGGCGAGTCTCTCGGGGAGGCAGAGCCCTCCTCCCAGCCTGGAAGCCAGACCTCACTTTCCCAGGCTCCTTTGCAGCTGCAGCGCAGGCATGTGATGATGGGGCTTAGTCAATCAGACACCTGGCCAGGAGCTCTGACTCTTAAGCAGGTGATACAAAGAAGCAGAGGTGGGATGTACCTGACAAAACTGCTGCAGGAGCAGCAGCAGCTGGGGGAGTTTTCAGGAGTAGCGGAGGCTCAGGGTCAGTTGCACGCTTGTCCTCCCTGGTCTGACCCTGAGGTGTGATTGGGGCTTGGGTCTGGCTGTGGTCCAGGCATCCCCGGTTCCTGAGCCTGGCTCTCCAGGCAGCCCGTGTAGTCCATGGGCTTTCTGTTGCTCGCAGCCAGGAGCCCTGCCTCATAAACACAGAGAAGCCAGCATCATGGGAATAAAGAGGACCTGGGGCCCAGAGTGTGGACACACTGGGACCTGGTGAGCTGTGTTTCTGTGGGGCAGGCAGCCACAGAGGAATCTAGATTTCTTATCTGGAATGTGGATGGGACACCCTGTCTAAGTGCTAGATGGGGTAGCCCAGACAGGAAGTGCTGTGGGGGCGGGGGAGGAGGGATATAAGAGGAGAGAGCCCGGAGCCAGAGATTGCAGATGGGAGGAGGGAGATGAGCACAAAAAAGGGACTGGGGTGGGGGTGGCTTCGTAAGAGGAGACAGACAAGCTGGGTGGCACCGTTTCATCCATCCAAAATATTTTTTGACCCTTTTCTATCTGCCAGACAATGCAGTGGTTAATAAAACAGTCTGGGGATGGGTACTGTCATCCTCAGTGTACGTGGAAAGAAAGTGCGCTGCAGAGAGATGAAATAACTCCTACATGATCAGAAGCGCAGACAGGGCCAGGGCCAGGGTGTAAGCCTGGGTCTAAGTCCAATGCTGAGGTGCTCAAGAGCCGACACAGGTGCTCAGCTGAAGGACCAACATCTCTGCCTCGGTCCCCGAGTTTTTATGTACTTCCGGTGAGCACTTTAGGTAAAACATGCTCTCTGTACCTTGTGAGGCAATTTAGCCCAGTAATAGATTCTGGAGCCTGGCTCGCTCTGAAAACACCAAGTCTCTCCCCTTCATCCCCAACCTGCGAAGAAACTGGGTCCAAACGAAACTACTGCAGCACACCCAGCGGGCCGCCTGCCCAATGGCCTTTCTCCCTCCCACTCCCTTGTCCTCAGTAGCCACTGAGCCCAGGTGTGTTCCAGGTGTTTGCTCTTCTCCTCCTGGGATCACTGTTGGTACTGTAGCAGTAATTGTGGCAGTATTACCCTTGCTTGGGATAGAGTCAGGCATGGGAGGTGTCTTACTTTTGGCCACTGAATAGTAAGGGACAGTCTCCTGGGGACCTCCGTAAAAAAATTTTCCTGACTTTAAAATGGGACACAAGGACAAGCGAGTGGTTTCCTGTGGTTTTTGTTTTGTTTTGTTTTTCTTTTTGTGCTATGGATTTGGTTGTGTGACAATGTGGTATCTGGGGTGGCAGCAGCCGTATTGTTTTTTAAAGATTTTATTTACTTATTTTTAGAGAGACAGAAAGGGAGAGAGAAAGAGAGGGAGAGAAGCACTGATGTGGGAGGTGGGGGGAACCTTGATTGGTTTCCTCTCGCAGGCGCCCCAACTGGGGACCTGACCTGCAGCCAAGGCATGTGCTCTGATTGAGAATTGAACTGGTAACTTTTCAGTCTGTGGGATAATGCCCAACCAAGTGAGCCACGCGGGCTAGGGCCAGCAGCCTTATTGTGACCATGAGGCAAGGACACAACAAGGCAAGGCAACAAGCTGAGAATGGCAGAGAGGAAGGAAAAGAAGAAATAATCTGGGTCCTTGATAAAGATGCTGAGTTGCAGGATTAACCTTTGCTGAAGCTACCCTTCATCTGAACTTCTCGTTCTGTGAGATAACATATTTTCCTTATTGTCTAAGCCAATTGAATAGAAGTTCTGCTTCTGACCGCTGCGAACATGTTTTATTGATGCATGAGCCATTGTATCAAAAGAATAACATAGTCTGATAGGCTAATAGCTGACAGCAAGGACAACCGCCATTGGCTACATGGGGAAAGCCTGATCCCTTGACCAGAGGAGGCCCAGAGAATTCCTTTCTCTGCCGGCTCCAAGGGGAGGCAGCGCAGCGGCCCGAGGCCCTGCGGTCTGCATCTTGTCCCGGCATGTGGGAGGGCTCCTATCAGAACAGAGGTCCACCTCTGGTCAGCTGAACTTCTGACACTCATTTCCTGTAGGGTCAGCAGAGGAAAGTAGCTTTATTTACTGAATCAGGATGGAAAACAGATGTGTAAGCTCCCCACTGGGCCCAGCCTCACCCTGGACAGAGGCTGGGCCTGTTCTCAGCCCTGACCTGCCCACCAGCCCCCTGTTCCTTATATCGAATCCAGATGTGGCTTCTTCTAAGCCCTAATAATAATTTTGATTTGTTGTGGTTAAGTAACCTTTGCCCTCCAGCTCAACTCTAAACTCACCAACTCTCTAAAGAGAAGCACAGGAGTTACACTATAAGACATTTGTAAGGAAGCCCAGAATGGGAAGAGAGGACTGTGGACTTGAGAAGCAGACCGGCGTGGGCTCAACCACGGCCTGACCTCGTGCTAGCCTTGCCATCGCAACCATTATATCAGTCAGCAACTGCCGTGTAATAAACTACTACACAACTCAGGGGCTCAACAACAACTCTTTATTTGCTAATGATTCTAAAATTTGAGCAGGGCTTGGCAGGATGGCTCATTTGCTCTCCACACAGTGTTGTGTCTTGTAAGTGAAGGCCATGGGACCATGGAGTGTGTGCAGAAGCCGAGGAGCCATGTACGCTGAGTGCCCACCCTGTTCCTTGCTTCCTGTCCCTACACAGATAGTTCTTTTTTCTTTCAGAACTCTCTTACTCCTCAGCAAGCCAAAGGTAGAGAGTGTTGGTAGAATGTGTGCATGTCAAGAGCAGCTCTTCCCACAAGTGGCAATTTTTGAAAACGGTTCACTATTCCCTTGACCCAGAGAGCCTCACAAAATCATGCAAATCAAGAGGTTCAAATCTTCATGTTCACTCTAAGAACAGCCACGAAACTGCCCAGGCCACTGAGGGTATGCATTTCTGAAAGCCACCAAGCATCTGAAAGGTGTCGCTTTACAGAAGCAATGTGTCCCGTTCTGTCGTTATAGTGGTGGAGCTGGTAGGTGTGCCCTGGCCAAACAGTGGGACCGGACACAGGGTCGGTGGCCCAAAAAGAGTGCTCATTTTTTGCCACACATACTAAAAAGTGAAGGGAGTGATGCTGACCTGAAGGGTTTACACGTAGATTCCCCGGTCACTGAGCACCTCCAGGTGAGCAAAGTCCCCAGGGTGCAGCGCAGAGCTGAGAGAGGTCACGGGTGGGTTACCCCCTCATGGGCCCTCCCTGCTGCACTGAGACAGTCCTTCCTGAAAAAGAGCAGGCTGCCCCTAAACCAGAAGAGGGGCTCGCACAGAAGAAAAGGATATCCTAGCAGAAACAAAAACTTACAGCGAGGAATAAATTCAGCATAAAATAAATGCAAATCAAGGTAAAGGCAGAAAAAAAAAACCAGGAAAAATAAAAAGTTGAGTTAGATTTGTGCAGTATTTTGTGCAGTGTTTCCACTGTCCCGGTTAGAATGAAATACATACCAACCCCTAAGCTACAAAATATGAATTATATAATTTTGGTGACTCCACATATGAGGTAAATGCTCTTATATTTTATTTAAAACTGGCATTGCATAATATAAAGTTGAACAGTAAAATTCATGCCATTTAAAAATTTTAATTTTTTCTTTACTTAGAACAATGTGAAGTACCAAAGGAAAAAAAAAACACCACAATGATGTGAGAGAGACTATGGAAGAAAGGAGAGTTTTATATGTTAGTACCTCTAATGATACTTTTTTCTTGCGCTTTGAACCAGGCTCCCTCCTCACCTCCTCACCCTCCCTTTTCTTGTCTTTGCACCCTGCAAATTATGCAGCTGGTCCAGAGGCCAGGTCTCTTAAGGCCTAGGCCCAAACGGACACAGAACTGCATTCTATTGGTCAAAACCAGTCACGAGACCAGCCCAGACTCAAGGGGACGGGAGGAGGGAGAGGGAGTCCAAGTCTTAAAGGGGAGCAGCATGAGTACAGAGGCGGAGGAATGGCCAGTGGCTATCTTTGCGGTCAAAATACAGCAACGGCGGGACATAACCTTTTTGATCCTTAGGCTTCTCCTCTATAAAACGGGACTAATTCTACTTGCTTCCCAAGGTCGTTTGAGAATAAGGAATATTGTGGGTTCCGGGACCAGGGGAATGGCTCGCTCAGGGTCGGCTCCTCTCCTTCTTTCATTTTGCTGTTTGCTCTCTCATTTCACTAATTTCTTTTCAGTCATTTATTCATTCAATATTCATTGAGTCCTATGACCCAGGCGCAGCCATAGGAGCTGGGAATCCTAGCGGAGGGAAAAATAGACAAACACGCCTACCTGCATGGCGTTCACATGTTGGTAAGGGAGACAGACAAAAAGGGGTAAATAAAAAAATATACGTAGTACGTTGGTGGGGGAAGACGCGAAGAAGAAGAAAAACACAGGGGGGAGGGTTAAACAGTGCCGAGGTGGGGGCTGCAGTGTCAGCTAGCGCGGCCAGGAAGGTGTCATGGAGGGCATCATTTGAGTGGCCCCTGACGGCAGAGCCAGGAGGATGTCTGAGGCAGAGGGAAGGCCAGGTCAGTGCAAAGGCTCTGAGAGGACATATCTGGGGTGTTTGCGGGACAGTGAGGGGCCCAGGTAGCTGGGACTGAGAGTGAGGAGAAGGGACCTGGGACGGGCAGTGCCCCGCGGGCTGCAGTCAGGACTTTGCCATTTACTGCAGGTTTGGAGGAGGGGACAGCAGCTGTGGAATGGTCCAGAGACTGCAGTGGGGAGCAGGAAAGGGGCAGGGAGGCCAGTGGCATGGCGGCCTAGCCAGTGGGGCCATGGCGGAGGTGGGAGAAGTGACCAGATTCTGAACAGGTTTTTGGAGGTGGAGCAGAAAGAATTTACCTGTCAACTCACAGTGAATCAATTAGGCATGAAAGGCAGGTGTTATCCAATTCTTATTTTATAGAGAGAAAATCCAAACTTGGAGAGGCAGAGTGACATGCACGATGTCATATTGTTGCCAAGTGGTGTCCCCACAATGTCATATGATTGCCTAGCACTGTCCTTCATCAGGAAGAAAGGCTGTGGTCTGGCGGTCTAGCTGAGACTTGACTAGCAAGGGAAGTGTGTGTGGCCTGCATGTGGGTATCTATAATGGGCCTTCCTCTAGCTCTCCTTATTTGTCATTTCATATTCCTCTGTCCCCACCGCCACCTCCCATCCTCTAGGCAGGGGTGTCCAACCTTTTGGCGTCTCTGTGCCACACTGGAAGAAGAGTTGTTTTGGGCTATGCATTAAAGACATTGCAACATGTAATCACACAAAAACATCTCATAATGTTTTAAGTCAACTTACAGTTTTCTGTTGGGCCGCATTCACAGCCATCCTGGGCTGCATGCGGCCCGTGGGCTGCACGTTGGACACCCCTGCCTAGTGCTTTGCAGACACAGCTGTATCTTCTCCCAGGCCCAGGGGAACCAACCATGTCTATGAGAGTGTAAGTGTGCGAATGTGAGCGAACAGAGGAGTCCCTCTTCCCGCTACCCATTCAGGTTTGCTCCCATCCCAAGAAACCCCCATCCAGTCCACCTCCCCTCTTTCCTGACCACCCACAGCCTGTCCGTCAGAACCACGCACTGGGCTTCCCCCGATCCTTTGGTGGTGGTCTGGCTGGCTCAGAGGGGATCTATCCCCGAGAATGGCAGCTCCCACAAACCCTCGCCCACCCAGCACTCTTCCTCCCAGCAGCGCTCGGTGTGCTCCGGCCTCCCGCAGCACCCCTCACTCCTACAGACTGCGGACTGCACTTACTGTGCCTATCGCTTCTCCCCCGTAAGAATGCTGGTCAGGTGAGGGCAGGGGCATTTTTGTTCCCTGAGGGTTCCCAAGTGCCTGGAACTGTATGGGGCCGTTCAGATGCTCCTCAGGCATTTGTTTTGGTTGTTGTCAGGACTATTGTTGAGAAAAGAGAGAACCCGTGGGGACAATGGCTGTGTCTCTGAGGGATAGGGGGCAGTTGCAGGACCCCAGGACCTGTGGTCAGAGGGGCTGGACTCTGATTCCTGAGCCTGGCTCGCCCGCCAGCTGGAGGAGTCCGCGAACTTCCGGTCAGTAAAAACCAAGAACACTGCCCATGAATACAGAGAAATCAGCATCATGGAAATGGAGAGGAACCAGGGCCTGGAGTGCACCCTGCTGCCCTGGGGGAGATCCAGCTCCCTTCTGCCCAACCTGCCCTCTTCCCCTGGGGATGGCTCGGGTGGGAACCACGCCCCTGTGCCGGCTCTGCACATACAGGTTGGCACACACCTGCACACGCTGCCACCGTGGCCCCACCTCCCACCCAGCCCTTGCGCACATGCCGCTGACGGGGCTGTGGTTCCTAGGCCCCAAAGGTGCAGATTAGAGCCAGGGCATCCTGTTCTCTGTGGCTACAGCAGCGGGGGTGGGTGCAGGATGGTCTCCCCTGCAAACAAGCACACACAGAGGTCCCTTCTCTTCACCACCTGTATGCACAAGCACACACACGTGCACACACACGTGCACGCAGATAGACGGGCACAAGGCTCTCTGCTCTGAGGCCTCAGGCACGAGACCTGTGCACCCACCCCTACCAGGCCCTGCGGTGGGCAGAGAGAAGGGGCAAAGGAAGTGGCTGCCGGCTCCCTTCCCCGCACCTGAGCGTGCACCTTTGCTGCTTCACCCCAAGAGCATGGCCACACAGCCTTGTTTTCCTCCTTTGGGGGAAGCATGCCCTCTTTTGCCTTCTCCTGTCAAAACCACATCCCCATGGGAGGGGTCTAGGGTTCAGCCCTTAGTAGGGTGGAGCTCCTCTGCCCCCGAGAGGTCCAGTCTAAACCCCAGGCCCAGAACCTTCCTTATATCAGAAATCCCTGCTTTGAGGGGGAAGCGAGTGGGACCTCTGGGACCAGGCATCTTGGATTGAATGTGGGCTCTGCATGACCTTACCCATGTTACTTAATCGCTCTGTGCCCCAGTTTTGTGGGGATTAAATAGGTCCATATATTCAAAGTGCTTGCATAGCACCTGCTGTGCAGGGAAGTTGTCAATAAACAACTTAGCTGTTTTCAATAATAAAAAATAGTCAGTCAATGTCACTCTTATTGTCTCCTGCCTCAGAGCCAGGAGAGGCCTGAGAAAAGGTCTCAATCAGGGCTTGCAGCCCAGCTCTGGCCTCCCAGGCTGAGCCTGCAGCATTCGGACCACCGAGGAGCCTGTCAGAGTCTCAGAGCGCCAGGCCACCCTGGGGACTCTAAGGCCGCAGATGGGTGGCAGGAGGGGGAACTCATGCCTTGGCCTGCCACCGTCTGCAGCTGGGTACCCTGTCCCAGCCTCAGTCTGGTCTACCCACCTGCACCCTCCCTCTTCTTCCTACCTCCCCCCTGTCTTGCAAGGCTCTTCTGATGCCATCACCTGCAGGAAGACTGTCTGTCAACCCTGCTGCCTGAGCTGCCACAGTTCCTGCCTCTTGGAGCCTTAGTTTCCTCAAGAATGAAAGGGGATCAGAACTCCCACATCATGGGACTCACGTCAAGTGAGGTCAGGCATCCATGAGGGCATGGCCACAGCCTCCGGTCCGGGCTAGCTATTGCTACTGTGTGTACCCCTCACCCGGAGGGCCCTGCTTGCACCCGGGGCCCTTGGGTTCTGGGGCTCCCAGCAGGGCCTAGGAACCCAGACCCACAGCAGGCCTCGGGAAAGACGTGCTGACCAGGGTGGGCTGGAATGAACTTTGACTTCCCTCTCTTGGGTTCAAGTTGAGCAGGGAACTCAGTGACTGGAGCTTGAGGGTGGGCAGTACTCACCCAAAACAGCCTGAATGAAGGAGGAAGGACCAGAGGAGGAGCTGAGCACACCCTGGGCCCCGGAGGAAGTTGAAAGCTGGGCCGTGGCAGTGACAGTTCAAGGGCCTGCAGGGCAGTCCCCACCCCACCCTCACCTGCTGACGTCAGTCAGCTGGAAAGTGCATGACCCTTGCACAACCCCCACCTTCTCCCAGGCCTGGATCTGTGGAGGCCTGGTCCCAGCCCGGAGTGGGGTGCTCCCCCCGCATATGCTCTGCACATCTGGGCAGCGGGCAGAGCTTTGTGTCGTTAGGTCAGCAATGCCCTCTCCAGGCTCCTTTGAGGGAAGGACCACTTAATAGTACTTCTCTACCCCACGCCCATTTCCTCACCTCTCCCAGGTGTGGCCCTAGAAGATATCTATTAAGCATCTACTGTATATCTGGTTCTTTCTCGTCCACAACCTCATTTAATCCTTCACAATACCCTGAGGTATAGGCATTTCACAGATAAGGAAACCAGCTCAGAGAGGCTAAGTAAGCTGCCTGAGGTCACACAGCTTATAGGTGGCAGAGCTGGCCTTCCCACCCAGGCTCCTGTCAAGAAGTTCCTCATGCCTGTGGGGAGCCAGTGCGGCTAAGCTTCTTGTTTGTCAAGGAGGAAACGCATACCCAGAGCTGGGGTGACAGTGCCCCAGGCCGTGCCACAGGCTCCTGGCAGAACCAGGCTGGAGTACAGAACTTTCTTTTGTCATTGGATGCCTGACAGGAAGGGCTCTGAAAGGAAGGGCTCTGCCGGGAAGGCTCCTTGCTTCCCTGCCTCCAGGTCCTTCTGGACAGTCCTAGCTGAAGTAGGGCCCTGTGACCCTTCACCTCCTGGCTTAGCTTTATTTTTCTTCATGACACTGTCACTTGCACTTCTATGTATCAAATTATGTAACCCCAAATAGAATGTGAGCTCCATGAACTCAGGGAGGGTCTATCTTGTTCCCTTGCCTAGAATAGTCCCTGGCACAAACGTAACAATTTATTGTGGAATGAATGAATGAATAAAGTCAGGTGGTGAAGGAAGAAACTTATGCTTACGAGGGGAAGTTTGGTGTGACGATAAACTTATTAAGGGTAAGCTAAATAGATTATTCTAGATGGAGGAGGGGAGTGAGAAGTACTGCAGAATACGGAAGGGGCAGGGCCAAGTGTACAGCCCATGACCTGACACACAGACCGAAAGTGAATGGTGTCCCCTCCAGTTGTACAGTTTGGCCACCAGTGCCTGGCACTCTAGGGGATCGGGAAGAACACAACAGTTTTGGCCCCCTCGGCAGGGCCACCCGAGGAAGTGAGGGAGTGGAGGCAGCTCCACGGTTGCCTGCAGCAGGAGGAACAGGTTGTACCCTGCATAAGGACACCACGTGGTCGCGGTTAGCAGTTCGCCATCCGGTGCCTTGTCTCCGCAGACGGTCCTCCAAGCAGGGGCAGCAACTGTTCTACTGTTAACAATCTCCAGTACCTGGAGCACCCAGAGGGACGCAGGTGGGGAAATCACCCTGACACGCCCCACAAGCTCACACCAAACGCTGTAGACCAAGATAATCACAACAGTGGGAGGAGGGGGGCTGTTCCCAAGCCACAGAGGGTTCTGAAGGCAGGGGACACTGTGTTCTGAGATCTCTCCACGGAGCAGAGGACTTGTGAGGAACCCGTCCCAGCCACCTCCCGCCCCCGCCCGCCCCAGCCCCACAGGCTGGGCACAAAACAACCACCCTGTGCTCGTGGGGCTCGTCTTCGATGAGTCACCTTGCCCATAGCCAGCCTTGCTGGGCGATGTTATCAGCTCCCCTGCTTACTTAATTCCTTGGTTGACATCACCACCGCCTCCATCTTCACCTTCTCGGCACTGCTGCCTGCAACCCGGCATATCCTGGAAAGGAAAGTGGTGGAGGTCGCTTGCCAGGACAGGACAATTGGGACCCCCGGTTACTTGGCCTTTCACCTCAAGGCGCTTGGCCTAGTTTCCTGCTTGGCTGCCTGGGGGCCTCAGTTTACCTCCCAGAATGTGTGGTCTGGAGTCAGGTCCTGAGAGAGCCTTTTCCGCCCTGCTTGATACTTACCCCTTTCTGCTTGTTCAGATGTAGGTCCAGCCGCATCCTTGGGGTGTATTCCCCAAGCCCAGCCCTCTGCTGTCTCATGCAGGCCTAGCTGCCTCCGAGGCTCTGCGATGGCTCCGTGGGCTCGCAGCCTCTCCCAGGCTCGGACTGTGCTGCCTGCTGGCCTCCTGTCTTCCTCTCTGTCCAGCCACCCAGCCCCGGGACCCAGCTCCCTCAGAGATGTCCCAATTCCTTCCTTTGCCCCTGTCTCTTTGGGCAGCCTCCTGGGGGCCCAAGCCAGTCTTTCTCATTAATAACCTAGCATTTCCTCTCTTCTCCCTTCACCTTGTCACCCTTCTCCAGGGGCAGTGGCACGTGAACGATGCCATGGAGCTGGTAGAGTGGTGACAGAGACACGGTTGAGAAGGGAGGAATTCAATTCCTTTCCCGACACTGCCCCCTTCCCACCGTTTGAAATGGACAGCAAAGGGGGTGAGGCTCGGCGAGGGCCTTGGACGCTGGACCGCAGTCGGGGATGGGAGGCAGCCCAAGCTTGGCATTCGAGGGAGGCGGCGAGGGGAAGTGGGTGGGACTGCGGAGGGAGAAGAGCCAGTTCTTTAAACTGCCCAAACAGCATCCTCTGTGGCCCCAAATGTCACCCCTCAAATGTCACCACTTCGGGCCAGAGAAGGGGAAGGGGGAGGTTTCTCAACACCAGTCACTTTTATTCTAGTTATCTGACCAAAAAGAATTGTTCTTAGAAGGAAAAAGAAAAAAAGCAAAACAAAAAACAAAACCCAACAATGAGGTCAGTCCCATTTCCCCAGCGGCTGATGAGCAGATCCTGAGAGCAGATAGCGCACCTGGGCCAGGGTTATCTCTGCACCGTTCTCCCCACTCTGCACCCAAACACTGGCGGCCACCTCGGCATCCTGGGCCGCTGTAAAATGCTCTTCCAAGTAAGGAAGGGGGGTGGGTCCCCACAGAGGCCCAGAGGAGCGAGCCTGGGCTTAGCTCCACACACCTGAGTCTCGCCAGGCCTCTGTTTCCCCACCTATCAAATGGGTGAAACCATTGAGGAGCCAATGAGATAACAAATGTAAAAGTGCTTGGCAGTGTCCACTGGCCAGCCAAGAGACTAGAGTCCTGCAGAGAAGCGAAAGGGGAGTTCACTAGGGTTTCACACAAGAGGCCACATCTCAATGATTTAAGGATATTATGTTGGTGGACTATGTCTGCTCTTGTATCTTTTAGGTTCCCTTCAAGTCCTGAACTGAGTTCTTATTAATGCTCCTACTGAGGTGCACGCCTTGAAAATGATGGATGGGCACCGTGGCTGAACTTAGCATGTGGTCTGCTTAGACCCTTGGATCCGTTTTCAGGTTTGAGTACACTGGATCCTTAGTTTAATCTAGTGGGTGTTCTGCTGCGGTAGTACTTCCTCCCCGGCTGCAGGCTAAGCTCAAATCCTGGTCAGCCCAGACTGCTTTCTTCACTTGGGGAGTAGGGCCTGATCTTGGTTATATTTTGAGCCCCTAACTCCCTTTAACCCTTAGCCCAAAGCTCATCTCCACTTACATAGCTCACATGTACTTCAAACTCCTTTACTGCAGACGAAACTTATCTTTCTCTCACGAGCCCCTTCTTCCACTTTGGTGGTAGATCTTAGTTCATGGTAAGACTCCCTATCACCCAAGTCAGAGGCTGAGTCATCCTTGACCACTGCCTTGTGTCCACCACATCTGATTAGCTTTCTCGTCTAGCAGATTCTAACACATGGATATCTTGAGGCTTCGTTTCCTCTGCCCCATCCCCTCTACCCCCTCCCCTCCCCAGCTTCTATAATGATTTAGATCCCCTTCTCTTTCATTAAGAACAACCAGTAAAACCAATCAGACCTCCACACGGCTGCCAGGGTGCTCCCTGCTGATGTGATGGCACCCTCCCCTCCTGGTGGCCCCTGCCTGCTTCTCTAGCCTCATACCCAACGCTGCAGGACAGAGACAGACCACGTGCATGCTGGAAATGGCTGGGCCCACGCTGCCTCCTTATGTTTACTCAGGCTGTTGGGAATGCCCTTCTCCTCCTTGTCGGCCAGGAAATTCTCCTCCTTCTCCTCCTCCTCCTCCTCCTCCTCCTCCTGCTCCTCCTCCTCCTCCAGGGTGCCTCTCAGACTGCATACACATGTAGGTTGCTCCGTCCTAGGTGCCTTGATCTACTCTATTCGTCCCACGCTGAGGGTGCACCCCTCAAAGCTATAGTCTTAGCACCAACACTAGCCACAGCCATCCTCTTGCCACCTGGCCCCTGGTCCCTCCAAGAGCCCTGTTGGTAAGCACCAGGAAGACCTGGGTGGGATTCAGTTTTGCCCCTTTCCCGCTGGGGGAGTCAGACAAGTTACTTTGTCTCTCTGAGCTTTCCTTTCCTCATCCATCAAGCGGGTTAACACCAATCACCTGCTTTCCAGGGTGGGTAACTAAGCCAGTCGAGTGCTTGGCCCAGAGCCTGGTTCACCATGGGAGGGTAGCAGATGACACCTACAGTTTCCACTGTTGTAAGTAATTACTAGGACCTGGGAGAAAGCACAGGTAACTCAGGGCACTGACACCTCGGCCCTCTGCTCCACTCCCCAGAGCCATCCAGCGTAGCCCCTCTGTTTCCTCTGATCTTGTTCAGAACCCGCTGTGGGTTCCTTTTCTGGCTCTCTTCTCTTCCCACCTAGACAAGGGCTTGGGCAAGGTTGCCTTGTTCCCTTTTGCTAGGCCAGGACCCAGTGCTGACCACACAGGGCTGTGATGATGCCCAGTGTCAGGACTGTTCTCAGTCGGAAGGCAGCGTGGGCTGCCCTCCTCCTCTCGCTTACCGCAAAGCAGTGGCTTGCTCAACACGATCCCAAAGTTTGCCCCCAACCACACAGGGAGTGAGATGCTGAACTCGCAGGCTAGTAAACACAGGTCATTGGGCGTCCAAGCCAAGACTCAGTCCAGTCCGCCCTGCTGCTTTCCCTTCACCTTTTTTTTTTTTTGCCTCTTTGACTCAGTCGCCTCATCTGCAAAATGGACATAATAATTCCTTCTCTTTCTTACTCTTCCGGAGGAGGGGAGAAGAATGGGGTTAGGTAGGGAAGTTTTGAGTAGATGGAGACTCAGCTGTTTACAAGGCAGGCAAGCCTGGCAAGATTGCAGGATATAACAGGAGGTGAAGGAGGCCTTCAGACCAGCTCAGTCTCCACCCTTCCAGCAGCCTGTGCCTGAGTCCACAGCGCCCTCTGCTGGCCAGTCAGCACAGAAGCCTCCTGTGGGCAGCTCCAGCCCCACACTTAGCATTTCCCTATGATGACTAATGTGAGTGTGGTCTCTGACCCCAGGAAGCCCAGTCTGGACTGGGCTTGCACCCATGGCATAAGAAGCCCAGATTGGGGATGGGGAACCAGTGCTCCTCTCTGACAAGGGAGCTTCCTAGGCCAAGGAGTTCACCATTCTTATCCAATGAACGTGCTGAAATCTTCTGGAAGAAAAGGTCTACAGACAGACAGGAAGCTGGGTGGTAGGCTCCAAGCCCAGCAGCTATCCCTTGATTAAGGCTACCTCTCTCCCCCATCCCACATGGACCACGGTGGGAGACGTTAGGGGAGGGCAGATCCTAAGCAGTCAGGGGAAGAGGCAGTCAGGCCTCTTACTTGCCCAAGGCTAGGCTCCCTCATCAGAACCCTCACCACCCAGAGCCCAGGCCTGCCGGCCTTCCTCCTCGTCAGAAGTTTTCTCCATATCACCAGCAGCTTCAACCTCTCAGCATTTCCTTAGCCCTATTCCGCGTTGGGGATTCAGGGAGAAGCGGCCCCCGCAGGAGCTCAGGCATGCCACTATCCCCAACAGGAGACTTGAAGGAGGATGAAGGAGACTTTTCCTTCAAAGTGCATCCTTCCCATACTGCCTATATAAGGCCCAGATCACATTTCTCCTCCTCCAGGAAGCCTTCCTGGGTGGATCCCAGCCTCGATGGTTTTCCTCGACTTCAGCCTTTTGCAGGATCTCCTGGTGCATACTTTGTCCTGTGTACATTTATTATCCTATCTGCCCCATAGAGGCTTCCTGCCTTAGGAGGGAATACCTATGTCACTTCCTTCCATGCATCCCTGGCAAGAAACAGGACAGTCCCTGCATCACTAGTTCTCAACTGCATCACTAAATCTCCAGGCATTTGATAATGTCTGGAGATAATTTTGGTTGTCACAACTAGGAGATGGTGCTAATGGCGTCTAGTGGGTAGACTCCAGGGATGCTGCTAACCATACTACAATGCCCAGAACTACAATGCCCCCACAACAAAGAAGCATCCAGCCCCAAGTGTCAATAAAGTCGAGGCTGAGAAACTGATTTAGACGAGTCCACAGGTTGGGCATTATATAGTGGCCCAGGAGGAGGCCATGGCTTGTACAGGAGAAGGAGACAACAGGTATCTCAGAGTAGATACCAGCTTCCCCTCCACGTGGCCTTCACACTCTCACGTGACGCCCACGCCCTTTCCTTGGGCGGGTCACACCTTGTGTACGTGGGGGCTGACATGAGCCCGGGGAGGAGCAGGAGCCAGGGCCTGTCTACGGAGCCTGTGGGAAAGTGGGCTCTGTGTGGGGAGCCCTTTGGGAGCCGAGGGGGCTGGCCTCAGCTTAGTCATCTCTAAAATGGGGGTGAGTGGTCCCTTTCAGCCTTAACGGGCAAAGGTCCTACGCCGTGCCTCCTGGACGTGCACAGCCATTTTCCCCTCTGCTGGGGGGCTGTAGCCCTCCCTTGGGCTGAGGGTGGAGTAGCAGCCTACAGCCCTTAAACGGTCGTGGGGGTCATTGCGACCCCAGTCTCCCTCCCAGGAAACAGCTGTGGGAACAAGAATGCTTTGACAGCTTCATCAAAGCTGCCTCCATGTCCCTTGGGGACGGTCTGGGTGGAGGCATAAAAAGAGGCTTCAGCTGGGAGCAGTTGTTTAACAGCCTCCAATGCGGAGGTGGACATTGTGAAGGGTGTCCCCCTTTGGCTGGGGTTAAGAATGTCCCAGAGGCTGGTCACCAGGAGCCAGCCCTCTCTGGGGGTACTTCAACGTCCTTCTCTGCACCCTCCCTGGGTGGGCTCAGGTGACCAGGGCTCTTGGCAGCTGGGCAAAAGCCACTCTCTCTCCTGTGAAGGGCTCTGTTGTTGTGAGGGGCCTGGGCCTGATGCCCTGGGCAAGGGTCTGCAAGAAGGGCCGCCCCCTTAACTTAGAGGGTCCCAGAGTCTCTAGTTAGTGAGGGAACCTTGAGCAAACCTCTCCCCAGAGCCCACAGACCTGCCTCACCAGGGGCCAGACCTGTCTGGGAAAAAGCCTGGTCCTTGAGGTAAACGAGCAGAGGGCAGAACTAACCTGAAACCTCTCTGCTGGTCGGCACCCCCTCAGTACTTTCCACAGTGGGAATGTTGCCTGGCAGTGACTCTTGCGGGGCAGGGTGTGTGCACGCACGCTGCCTGGAGACGGAGTTGGAACATCCAGGGGTCTTCCATTGTGGCCCTGCGGGTAAGGGAGTATTCTGGAGTAAAATAGCCCTGGAACCAGCTGCTGGAGTCTCTCCCAAGACATCCATTTAACGCCTCTGCACCTCAGTTTCCTCATCTGTTAATGGGCATATAACAGCTCCTCCCTGACCTGTTGTTTGGAGGGCTGAATCGGATAATGTATGTAAAGCGCTTACCATAGTTCCTGGGGTGTGGCTAGTGCTCAGTAAATGTTGGCATTGGGGTTGTTGTTATCATCACCATTACCGCTCGGGGTAACCCCTTTCTAGAACCCAGCTTTTAGGTCATCTATTGCTTTACCCTGCTGTGAAAAACAAAGGTCTTGGGAAGCACTTTCAGGTTTGGGGTTTTTATTTTTATTTTTAGCAGCTTAAGGAGGCATAGTGGGGAGAAGCTTAGCCCCAGAACTGCCTTGGACATTTGGGGTTCAGGATGACAACCCAGATTTGGGATGGCTGGGGATGCAGCTGAAATGGGCGGTGCCTTCGCTGCCTTCAGCATGTGTGTGATCTGCACTCAGTTTGCGCGCGAGTGTGGCACGTGGTGTGTACTCTGGGGAGGGGTGGGCGTGCTGGGTGTGTGCTAAGTGGGACTTTGCCCCATCCTGTGTGCATGAAGGTTTCTGTGTGTGTCAGCCCCCTCGGGATTTATCCGCCTCACTCTTTCTTCAATGAACGTGTCTATGTGGTTCTGTGCTTTTGCTGCTGTGTGTTGCTGTGGGTACCTCGTCCCTGGGTCCTTTCCCTGGTGTCCTTGTAGGCTTGATTTGTGGGAGCTGTAGTCGAGCGAGAGGCTCCCAGGCTGAGGTGAATGGAAATGGGACAGGCTGCTGCCTAAGGGAGGCTGGGTTTGGAAACATCCTTTTCATGCAAGCAGAGGTCAAAGGTTTCTTTTCCTGAAAAGTAAACAGTACTTAATAACATACCTCTGCGCAAGGTAGGAGTCTAGAGTTCTACCCTGGGCTAGTTTTATCGATGGGAGAGAGTGGCCTGAGACTAAGTAACAGGGAATGGCGTGAGGTGTGGACTGTCAGGGCTGTGAACTGCTGGCAGGAGTCTCCCCAGCCCGACTGCACCCTGCCTGGTCGCTTCCTGGGGCCAGACCTCGGGCAGAGGTAGGAGTCTCGGCAGAGAACCTGGGCCTGGGCACAGGTTTCTGGAGGGCCTGGGCGGAGACTTCTCCGGACACAGGCTTCTGGAGGGGCGGTTTCTCCAATCAACAATAAAAATTCTTTTTTTCGTATTAGTATATCCCAAATAGTTCATGGGATATACTTATGCTAAAAACGATTCATTTGTTTTCTTAACTTCAACTTTAACTGGGCACCTGATATTCGTATTTGCTAACTCTGGCAACGCAACTCCAGAGTCAATGGGCTGGGGTTGGGTGGAGAGGTTGGGAGGCTCCAGGCATGTCCCCCCACCCACGTATAGCCAACTCAGGTCAACCCAAGTCAGCTTGTGCCTGCCGAGTGTGTCCTGAGGCCAACCTTGTGCCAGGAGCAACAGGGGCGACATGCTCTTACTCAGTGGACCTGAGTGTAGGGTCAGGGCACTACACTGGGTCTGGAAACCAGACTGGTCAATGAGAGCTCTCCTACAGATGTGGCCACTATTTATCGAAAGGCCAAAGGTACTATTGTGTTAAATAAAATGCACATTTTAAAGGCAAGCATTACATAATGGCTTTTGGCTATTGAAGCTTTTTCTCCATCAAGAGAATACCAAAGTATAATTACTAGGGAAGAGGGACACTTCTGGGGTTTTCATTCTGGAAATGTCTGAGGACTCTAGGACTTGGCTTTTCTTGTACCTTGGCCTCAGTGGGCATCTGGTGAAGGCTAGGGACTCCCTCTTTTATACAGTTGAATAATGTTTTCAACTGTATAAAATTAAACCCACAGGACTGCAAAAGAAGCCAATGGTACAAAAATATTTCAAAACATTAAGGAAACAACCTTATGGTACAGTGATATATGTGCTTGTTTATTGACCCTTTAGTAGTGATAGTTTTAAAGCAGTGATCTGTATAAAGGATATTTCAAAGATTTGCAACAACTCTAATGGAATCTAAAATGTCTGTAATTTCTATTGGCGACAGAGTCACAGCTTCTGCAAATACTACTGTAGATTGTTCCCTCCATTTACAATGAAATGAAATGCTGCATTTCAACTAGAGGCTCATGAAAATAAAGGTATGTTTTTTCCTATCTGAAATCATGGACCGCTGAATTCTATCCACAGACCTTGGTGCAGGGGGTTGTCAGTGGCCCCCAGGTTAAGGACACCTGGTCTAGAGGGAAATCCCACAAGAGGACATAGAATGGAATTCATGCAACCATCACCTGTACTTCGAAATGGGGAGAAATCAGATGGAAACATGATAGGCAACCTGAGGGTGCGGCTCGTGGTGTAGGTGGACCATGTCTGCCGATAGGACCCCTAGGAAGACCCCAAACTGTTCCCACCTGTGCTGCTTAGCTGGCATTGTAGCTCTTGGCTTAAGCCTTGCCCTTTGCCATCCTTTGGCCCTAGTGGGGAGTGTGGTCAGACCCAGGGGCACTGGGGCACTGGGGCCTGGGCATTCTGGAGAGAAGACCCTGAGGGGAGGGCATCAGGCAGACCTGGTGATCAGGTGACATGGGATCCTCGTTCTTTCTTTTTCTTTTCTTTTTCTTTTTTTTTAAGGTGGGACGAATTCACACAAATGCAGATTTGAAAGTACATAGCATAAGCATATTATCACAGGAGTTAGTACATAATAATGAGAAATTTTAGATTCATAAATAACACCCTCTTGTAGGATGTCAACTCTAACCCCATTTCGACTGTTTGTTCAGACATTAGGCTAAGCTAATCCCAAATACCTGTGTTCCAAATATTTGACACTAGAATTAATCTTTAACTCACTGTGGATCAGTCTTCTTATTTTTATTTTTTCTAGGTTTATTAGGATATAATTGACATATAACACTGTGTAAGTTTCAGGTGTTCAAGAATGATTTGATATATGTGTATATCATGAAATAATCCCATAATAAATTTCATTAACATTCATCATCTCACACAGTTGTTTGTTGTTTTTTTTTATGATGTGAACTTTTGAGATCTTTCCAAAATATACAGTGTTATGAACCATAGTCCCCATTGCTGTGCATTACATTCCCAGAATTTATTAATCTTATATCTGGAAATTTGTTCCTTTTGACCAACTTCACTCACTCCCCCCGCTCCCCACCACCACCCCCGCCCTCCGCCTCTGGAAACTGTAGATCTGTTCTCTGTTTCCATGAGCTGTGTTTCTTTAGATTCCACATGTAAGTGAGGTCAGGCAGTATCTGTCTTTCTCTGCCTGACTGATTTCACTGGACCCTGGCTCTAAGAGGAGCTGTGGGCACCTTTGGAGTGAGGAGGAAGGAGGCAGGGGAGGAGGGGGGTGTATCCATGCTGGAGCTGGGTTTTGTCTTGGTGGAGTGGGGGTGCACAGGGCAAAATGCGGGGGGCGGGGGAGAGGGAAGCACGAGGAAGTTTCTGGAAATCTGTGCCTTTTGCCTCCTTTCTGAACTTTCCCCTCCCTTCACTCTTCCTCCCACCCAGAACCAGGATCCAATTTCCTCTTTTTTGCAAAATACAATTCAAAACAGATTTAATCTCTGAGGATTGTTCTGTGAAGAAACCCTGTCGAGGCAAGTTGCCTCTGAAGTTGTAAGAGAAATATAAAAATACAAAGTCCTTTTGGTATGTGATGTGACTTGAATCTCTGGCTGCTGGCCACCTGTGTCCTGCCTGTGGCAGTCACAGGGGCACTGCCTGTGGAGTGCCCCAGCCCCACTCCATGGGGGCTTTTCAGAAGTAACCACATGGAAACCCTAAATCTAAGGAGGGACAAGTGCCCCGTGACCCATGGCAGAGGCTAAGAATGCAGATTCCTGGACCTCCTTCCATACTAATCCATTGGAATCTCTTAGTAGACACTGGGAGCTCTGGGCTTTGCAACAGAGCTTTCAGGTTCTGGAGAATTACCACCTGATGTTTCAGCCATTCTGAAGTGGGGTGAGATGTGGTGGGATGTGTGTTGTTTAGTGTGTAACATGTGACACCCTCCGGTGCTAGGTGCAGAGAGGGCACACAGTGACACAATATTATGTTTGGGGTCACTTGACATGTGTTGTTCCAGCCCCTACTCCAGTGATGGAAATGATGCCCCCTGACCCCCAATGGCTCATGGACACAGAGACCAGAAAGACAGTCCCACAGAAAGCCTGGTCCCCCCAGCCCTCGGGGACAGGCCTCTCCAGCCCACTGTGGGCAACCTGCATTGGGTGGTTCTAGAAGCCAATGGCCTTGTCCACTAAGCTTTAAATTTCTACTAGAAGTCACCAAGCCAGCATTTCCAAAATTGTCTTCTGAGCAACATTAATATGCTATAGAATATACTAAGTATTCTCCAATAAACACACAAAATTAGCACTATTTTTTCTTTAAAATTGGTTTTGAAAAAACATGTGTGTGAAAAGTGATAAATACATGCACACATTTGTCATACAATAAGCCACCTTTACGAAATGGGGCGCTCTATCTGAAGAGGTCAGGAATTCATATGGGGGCTTGTTCATATCACAGGAATGATGCTGGGATGCTGTGTGTATCCAATCCATTTGGAAATGCTGTGCTGGACTGTGAGGCCATGAGGGAAAGAGCCAGGACTCGCATCCTATCATATGCTGATGGACTGTTTCACTGGGGGCCCTCAAGGAACCACACATTCTGACGTTCATGCCCTTGGATAGTCCTCCCCACATGTAGGCTTGGACATGCTTTGAAAAATGTGCCATTACAGATCAGAGCAAGCATAGATCAGACAAGCACTTGCTTGTCCTCTTGAAGTTTGTCCTCTTGGAACATTCCTGGGGAAGCCAGCCATTGAGCTATAAAGAAACCTGGGTAGACTAGTGAATGAGGAGACAGCAACTGGAGAGAGAGGCCACGTGGAGCTGTTGAGGCACCAGACATTTTAGAGGCCTTCTTGGATTCCAGCCTAGACCAGCTGAATGAGTGACATGTGCTGATGCCATCTGGAGCAGATGAAGCTCCCCAGCTGAGCCATGTCCAAATTCCTGACCCCCAAAATCATGAGAAAGAATAAACTGTGGCTGTTTTAAGCTACCCAGTTTTGGATGTGTGTAATAAATGTGCATGGAGTGAGCGAACGGCAAATGACAATGCCTGCTCCAGGGCTAATCCCCGACACTGCTCCTGCGCACTCGTTAAACTCGATCACATCTATTTCCTGGTATGAGTCCTGCAATTGTTAACTTTATGTGTCTACTTGACTGGGCCACATGGAATGCCCACGTAGTTGGCCAAACATGAGTGTGAGTGTTTCTGTAAAGCAGTGATTTTCAACTGCTTTCATCTCATGGCACACATAAACTAGTTACTCGTATTTTGTGGCACACCAAAAAATATATTGTACTTTTTGCTGATCTCACCAAAAAAAAAAAAGTATTGGTTGAGTTGGCCAAAAAGTTAGTTCAGTTTTTTTCTGAACGATGGCTCTAGTAGTGCTTAGTTGTCTTTAACTTCAACAATTTTATTAGATTGCATTGTGACAGCTGTCATATCAGCATGCATTTAAGAAAAACTTACCAAAATTGGTGAATTTTCTGTGTAGCCATTTTACTATTGAAGATGGAAGAAAACAGGCAACATTTTCAGCATATTATGCTTTACTATTTCAAGAAAGGTAGAAGTGCAACTGAAATGCAAAAAAGGTTTATGCGGTCTATGGAGAACGTGCTGTGACTGACTGAATGTGTCAACGGTGATTTGGGAAGTTTTGTGCTGGAGATTTCTCACTGAATGATGCTCCATGGTCGAGTCGACCAGTTGAAGTTGCTATCGATCAAATTGAGACATTAATTAAGAACAATTAATATTATATCACACAGGACATAGCCGACATACTCAAAGTATCCCAATCAAGCATTGAAAATCACTTGCACCAGCTCGGCTATGTCAGTTGCTTTGAGGTTTGGGTTCCATATAAATAAAGAGAGAAAACCCTTTTTGACTGTTTCCACATGTGATCCTCTACTTAAATGTAACCAAATGGCCCATTTCTAAAACAAATTGTGATGGGCAATGAAGAGTGGACACTTTACAATAATGTGGAATGGAAGAGATCGTGGGGTAAGTGAAATGAACCACACCAACCACACTAAATCTGGTCTTTCTGTGTGTATAGGGGGGTTGGAAGGGAGTCCTCTATTATGAGTTCCTTCTGGAAAGCTGAATGATTAATTCCAACAGGTACTGCTCCCAGTTACACCAACTGAAACAGCACTCGCTGAAAAGCATCTAGAATTAGGTAACAAAAAAAGCATAATCTTCCATCAGGATAATGCAAGATGGCACGTTTCTTGGATGGCCCGGCGAAAACGGTCGCAGCCTGGCTGGGACGCTGGTTCATTCCTCATACTCACCAAACACCGCACCTTTGGGTTGCTGTTTATTTTGGTCTTTACAAAGTTCTCTTTATGGAAAAAATTTCAGTTCCCTGGAAGACTGAAAAAGGCACCAGTTCTTTGTTCAAAAAGATCAAATGTTTTGGGAAGATGGAATTATGAAGTTGCCTGACAGATGGAAGAAGGTAGTGGAACAAAACAGCGAACACGTTGTTCAATGAAGTTATTGGTGAAAATGAAGTATATCTTTTACTTTAAAACCAAACTAACTTTTTGGCCAACACAGCCAGAGAGGAATTTTGTCTTGGGATGAACACACCTCCAGTCTCACCCACATTTGATTTAGATGATATTCGGTGAGACTTTGGACTTAGAATTAATGCTGGAAGGAGTTAAGACTTTGGGGGCTGTTGGAATGGGGTAAATGTGTGGGAGAAGGATGTGAATTTGGGGGGTTAGATGGCAGAATGTTATGGATTTAACTGTGTACCCCCAGATTCATATGTTGAAGCCCTAACCCCTGTGACCATATTTGAGATGAGGCCTTTAAAGAAGTAATTACGGTTAACCAAGGTCATAAGTGTGGGGCCTTAATTTGATAGTATTATGCCTTTATAGGAAGAAGAAGTACCATAAATTTCTTTCTCTCCTGTGTGCACAGAGAAGAGGCCAAGAAGGCACATCTGAGAGCAGAGGAGATCTTGATCAGTGGCACCTTGACTTGGACTTCCAGCCTTCAGAAATAAATATGAGAAAATGCATTTCTGTTGTTTAAACCACCCATTCTATGGTATTTTGTTATGGCAGCCTGAGCTGACAATATAATTCCTCACAACAGTTGGTGGGTGAAGAGTTACGCAGGCTTGGATTTCAATTCTAGCTTTTGCTGATTTAACCATTCAGCCAATACTGAAGTTTTACTATGTGTTAGACCCTGGGTTTTAGTGGTGAGCAAAATGGTCACAGAATGGTCACAGTTACTGTCTTCATGGAGCTCAAAGTCAAATAATTACTCATATGGATGTGAAATAATAATAGTTATGAGTACCATAGGGGACTATCATTTATCAAGGAGGTCAGGTGAATGTTCTTGAAGAAGTGATGCAAGACCTGAGATATAAAGGACAGTTAGGAGTAAAGGAGTGAAGAGGCCAAGGAAGGGTGTTCCATGCAGAAGGAGCAGCATATGCAAACGATGCTCCCACCCAGGAGGGAAGCAGTGGGTGTTCAAAGGGCTGGAAGAAAGTCACCCTGACTGGAATAGAGAGAAGAAGGACGGGGGATGGGGTTCGCGTAGAGGCTGATCTCACAAGCTGGGCATACCATGGCAAGATCGTGTCAGAAGAACAGTGGGAAGCCATTGAGCTGTCTTAATCCAGGAGTTGGCAAGGTCAGATTTGAGTTCCCAGAAGTTGCCTGTGGCTGTTGTGTGGAGGAAGAGATGTGTGGAGACCAATGCAGAGGCCCCTACGAGAGTTCAGGAGAGACGTGTGGGGGCATGAACCACAGTGGTGGCATCAGAGATGGAGGGAAGGGCTGCACTGAAGAGCTATTTATTAAGGTAAAGCAACTGACCTTCGGTGCTCAATTGTATATGGGGGGTGACGGTGAAGGAGGACTTAGGGGTGACCTGAGGTCTCTGAGTTGAGCACCTGGGTGGGTGGTGGTACCATTTGATGAAGGCAAGATGAGGAGGAGGATAAGTCAGGGATGGATGGCAGTTACTAACTGGGTGAACTTGGCAAGTGCTTTAAACCTCTGTAAGTCTCAGTTGCCCTACCTAAGTGCTATAAGTGAGTTGATGTTCATAGACGGTCTCGCTCAGAGCAGCTGTTCCTGCCTGTCAAGGACTCTTGTCTCTCCCTCTGGGTGGTGGCAGGAGCAGATGCTATGGTTCCTTTTTTAAGGATAAGAAAGATGAGTCTCTGCAAGGTTGGAGCTTCTCCTGGAGTCACACACTGTTAGAATCAGGCTCCTAGAGGGGTGGTGGGAAGAGCCTTTCCTCTTTGCCAGGTTGCCTTTAAAATCAGCTGGCAGATCGCAAGAACAGAAAGGATTCATTCATAAGCTACTCAGTCATCGCTGGAGGCCCGGTATGGGGTGGGGCAGAGGGGACAAAATTCAGGTGGGAAATGGAACAGGGATGGGGACAGAGCAGCACTGGAGTGAGAGCGGGCCCAGAGTCCTTAGCGGGGTGGGAAGTTAAGCACCAAGTTCATACAGTAACCAACTTTTAAAACTTAGGGTGCTCACAAAGTTCTTCTTCTTTTTTTTTTTACTCACATACAGTCCAAGATGGGTACTCTGATTGGCAGGCAGCCTTCCTTGGAGTGGAAATTGAGGCACTCAGGCTCCTTCCATTTGTGGCTCTGCCACCTCCTGGACCTTGAGGTCATGGCAGAATGGGAAAGAGGTGCGGATGAGGGACATGGGTGTCCTGATGCCCTGAGCCCAGGAGAGAGACACATTGCTTCTGCGCATGCCCCACTGGCCGCCTTGATGGCAAAGGAGTGGGAAATGTAGTCCGGATGGGTGCCCAGGAAGAGGAGAAAATGAGTTTAGTGACCAGTTGCCCAGTCCTGCTACAATAGGTCAGAGCTACAACTTGGTCAGGAGGGTGAGTGTTGGTGGCGGGGGGTGTTACCTAGACTCTGCTAGAATTTCTCCAGGGAGAGGACCAGGCCTGGGGTCCACCAGTTGAAGAAGCCAGCTTGATACCAGTACACCGACAGGTGGCAGGGTGGATCACTTCTGGGTGCAGCTTCATGGGCCATGGAAATGGACTGTGGCCAGGGCAAGGGGCGACTCGCCCTGAGCTCCTGAAGAGAGAGGGCTGTGAGGAGTTATTGAGTAATGTCCACCTGTATCGCACCTACTAAAACACTCGTGGACCAGCAGAGAGAAGGGCATTGTTGTGAACTTTCAACGGGTGGCCTCGATGAAGGGAAAGCCTCCTTGAAAAAGGACATTTGAGCAAAACCATGGAGATGTCAAATCATGAAGATTTTTCTGGAAGGGCAAAGGGAACGGCAAGTACCAAGGCCCTATGGCAGGGGCAGACCTGCTGCGCTCAGGACCGCCCGCTGCAATAGTCTGGGCCAGAGATAATGGTGGTAACAATTGTGGGGGGATGAGGGCGGAAGCGGTTGGAGTCTGGATCTATTTTGTAGGCATACCCTTCCTTCCTCACTTCCCTCTTTTCTCTCTTTTCTTGGAGGGCCTTATAAGGACCCTCTGCGGTGTTTCCACCTCTGTGCCCATTTCTAGACTGTAAACCCCACGAGGGCAAGAACTGGGCCTGACTCCTCTCCGTACCCTCACCCCGGGCCCAGGGAAGACCCATTGCCAGGGCCTGGTGAGCATGTTTGTAGAGGGAACGCACGTCCCCCTGAGTCATCAGACTTCGTGGGGCTGAGCTGAGGCCCTGCCTGTCAGCACATGGCTCACTGATGTGGAAACTTCCCTGTGGTCCAGACACTCCTGTCCACATTCTAAGGAGAACTTCCAAAGAAGGCCAGTGTATCTAGTCGTAGGAAATGGGGCTGTGGTGTCATGTGACAGAGGACTCACAGGGATACCTGCTGGGAAGACAACTTCACAGGTTCTATTTTGTCCTGGATGGGCCCACCTGCTGGTTTCCCAGGAAGTGGCGGGATGCGCCCTAGGCCCTGCCCAGCAGGAATCCCCAGCTCAAACCAGCTTGGCCCCACTCTCGAGAGTGAGCGTGGGGCTCTGCATTGCCACTCACTGACACGCGGAGGGATCCCCAGCAGCTTCTGAGGAGCGTCTTGAGTTTGGTCGTGGGGTGTCCCTTATCCACTGCCCTGCAGCCTTTGTTTAAGCCGGGCCCTCTCCCGCAACACTCCAGGCTTTTCCAGAAACTTCGGTGCCACCGATGTTTACAACCCAGAAGGCTCTGGCTGCTTGAGAAGGCTTTGAGGAGCCCCATGGTCTTAAATTCAAAACGTTGCTGCAGGCTTCCGGCTTTCTCCCGATCAAATTCTGAGAGTCATGTGTTTCCTGTGCTCTCATTCCGCAAATTAACGGCCTTTTCACTTTTCCCACAGATTTTATCTCTCATTCTTTGTGGCCGGCTATCATGGCGCAGCAGTTAAAAGTGTGTGAACTTTGGAATCTGGCAGATTCGAGTAGGCATCATAGCTTTCTGCTCCTACTGTTACATCAGCTGTCTAAGCCTCAGTTTATTCATCTGTCAAATGTATCTTCCTGTGAGGATGAACTGAGGCTGTGAAGGGGTGGTGTAGACCCACAATAAGTGAAAGCTATCATTACCTTTAATAATTATTCCAAGCGAGGTGGGGTCTTAGTGCAGGCCAGTGTCCCCACCCACTCTGAGCCCTGCTCCTACAGCGCCAGCCTCTCTTTCTAGCTCTCCTTCAGGCCAGAGCGAAATGAGAAAGTCCTGCATGGTCTGGGCCTGTGAGGGAGTCTGTGAATAGCTGAATCCATGAATGATGTCTTTGCAGGTGCCAGGGACCCACAACCCCACCCGCACCCAGCACCCGAGCACCGCCAGCCAGACCCTCGTCAGCGGTTACAACTTCCAACTGCCTCCTGCTGCCCAAGTTTTATCAAAAGCTCAGTTGAGAGAAAGAAAGCTCATGGGGGTTATTTAAAGGCCACACATTCCAGTCATTCTTTCAGCTGAGACATCCCTGAACCGAGTCAGGCTCTCATGAAGCTGAGTTGTTCTTGGACCACATTATTTAACCACCACAAGACCTTTATTATGTCCCTCCCTCATGATGGCGCTTTATGGAAAATGGCCGGAGGGGTCTTGCTGTCGCACTCACTTTGGGACCCCGCCGCTGACAGCGCCCACTGCCTCAGCCAGTACACTCTGTAAGACCCATGAGCCGAAGATATTTTAGGCTCCAGTTCCAGGCAAAACTCTGCGTCCTCGGGGAAACTGGTGGGCTTCCGACTATGAGCAATGCGACCCAGGAAGCTGACCCCAATTCTCATTTTGCTTAGACTGCCAGGAAGCTCGGAGACAAATTTGGGGCTCGGCTTTAAGGCTCCCAGAGTGCCTCTCGGCCGGAGTGAGTGGGAGAAGATTGAGGAGAACTCGAAGATTGAGGAGATGGTGGACATGGCTGTGGCATATGTCCCCTTCTAGGGCGTGGAAGAGAATTTTCCATGAATTTGAGAAGAGAACCACAGCCATTGCTCAATTTGAACTTCTCCTTGTGTGCCCCCCCACCCCCCACCAACTTTCTGGGTATTTTTGTGATGTTGTGAAACAACGAAACTTGTAGCGTCTCCTTTCTCTTCCTCTTTGCTCCCCACCCATCTTTTCTTTTTTCCTTCTTTGCCCCTCTACAGCTACGGCTTCCCTCCATCCCACTGCCCAGACACAGGGGCGAGAGCTGGGCTGCCCACCCTGACTGTTCACCCGCCTCGGGGTGACATGGAGTCTCTCTGACCTGAGGTCCACAGCTTTGCTGCTGGAGCAGAGAAGGGCCAAGGGGTTCAGGCCCCTCAGGGAAAGAGCAACAGTAGAGCAGCGAACATGAACTGAACACTCAACTGTGTGCCAAACACTTAGGAAACATTCTTATCGTCATTTTATTTATTGTAATGAATCCCATGCTTCAGCAACTCATGGCACATTTTCGTCATTGTCCTAGCAAGGTCCTTTCATCTACCTGTTTACTCGTCTGTCTAGTCCAGGGTTTCTCAGACAGCACTGTTGACATTTTGGGCCAGATATTTCTTTGTTGTGGGGGCCAGCCTTTTGCATTGTAGGATGCTTTGCAGCATTTCTGGCTTCTGCTTATTAAATGCCATAGCACCCCTTCTCCCTGCCTAGCCAGAAACAGCTCCAGAAATTACCAAATGTCCCTCGGTGGTGGTGACTGGGGAGGCACAATTGTCTCAGGCTGGGAACCACCATCCCTTTGTCTCATTCTTCACTTGTATCTCCCTCCCTGATAGAAACCTCTCTGACACATTAACTGGGTATTGAGTTTGTGTGTATTCTTGCAGCTCCGTTAATTGCCTGCTCACATCCTTTGTTCAGTTTTCTATTGGGGTTACCATCTTCTTTTGATTTGCAAAGGGCGGGCCTTGTGTATTCTAGATATCAGTCCCCGGGTGGCTTGGACTTGTGTTGTCTTCTCCCTTTCTGTCATCGGTTAACTCTTACCTTCCAGGTGAGGACACAGAGGCACAGAGCTTACAAAGCTAGTAGGTGGCGGAGCCAGGACCGGAGCCCGGGCTCTTGCCCCTTGGGCTACAGTGACAGCCCTTCCTTCCATGTACCTTCACAGGAAGGCAGACAAGCGCAGTCTCTGGGCCGAGAGAGGGGAGGGTGGAGGCTTGCTCAAGTCTTGATGTGATGCCAAGAGTTTGTGGGGGCTGGCTTTAGCCTTTACTCTGGTCTAGGAATGGCCGAGTGATTTTGCCTAAATGTCTGATAGGACACCCAGGCTCTGAGGGGCAGAGGAGGCAGGGGGATCTAAATGTGTCTTGTGGTGAAGGCTCTTTGCTAGCTCCGCCTTGGCAAGGAGGTATGGGGCTCACAGACTCAGAACTGGCAAGTATCTGGATGTGGACTTTCTGTCCCGAGCCTCTGTGGGCAGCAACGCTCTCTGCGCCTTGGGCCCTGGCGGAAGAGTGCTTCTTACCAGGCCCAGGGGATGATTGATGAACCGGGAGCTGGGGGCACAGTGGAAGGGGCTTTGTTCCCCAAATGCCATTCACATGACTCTCTGACCTCAGAGTCCTTCCCCTTTCTCTTGTCTTTTTCTCCTTCATTGCATTCTGCCCAGCTTCAGTTTCCCTTCTCCATTTTCTTTTTCTCAAAGCCTGCGGAGGGCTGGGGATGCGCTGCAGCCTCCTGTCTTTTGTGACATTGGCTTCCAGCTCCTGGACGCAGGTCCAGGGGCCATCTGCTTCGGGGGTGTCTGGGGAGGCTCGGGGCCTGGTAGGGAGCAGGCAGGTTCCTCTGGTTTAGTTAGAGTTTCATCTTTAGTTTCTAGAAGTCATTTCCACGTGGTTCTAAACCTAGACTCCTCAGTCAGAACCACCTGGGTAACTCTCCAAACAGACTGATGACCAGGCCCCTACCCGAGATTCTGATTTTGGTGGTCTGGAGTGCGGCTTGGGATTGATAGGTTGTAAAAAATCTCCCCAGGTGCCTCTGCTCAGAAATCAGGAGTGACAGCCACTGTTTTACTGAGGGCTGAGGGTCACAGACAGAACATGGAAGGCAGTTTAGGGGACTGGATTCAAGTTTAGACAACCCTCCGCTGGCCGTGTGTCCCTGGGGAAGCCCATTCTCTGTCCTGTTGCTGGGCAGAAGCACCCTAAGGAGAAATTATGAATTCGTGGAAATTTAGACTTGGAAGGGGCCAGGAAAATCGACCAATCTATCCCCTAGTTCTACAAATGAGAGGACTGTGTCCGGAGGGAGTGAGTAGATTGCCCAGGGTGCCCCAGGGACCGGTAGGGCCAGGAAACCAGGCCAATCTTTGGGTGTCTCCTCCCACGGACTACACTCTTGGGCCTTCTCTAGGTTAGATTGTTGGGGAGATTGTATCTCTGGGGGTCTCCCCATTGTTTACTGGAGGAGACTGGCCTTCTAGAGCCTGGGATGGGGAACAACGGCTTGAGCCAGAGGGCGTTGCTCTCAGCCAGGCTCTGCAAGAGGACCTCTGCGGAGCGGCTGACTTTTTGCAGCTGTTCCTCAGGGCCTGTGGACTGAAAGGGGAAGTTTGGCTGCATTTAGAAAGTTGTCCACAAAGAGGAATGGCGGGGGTGGGGGTGGGGAGGGTGGTCTGGTTGTGGAGCTGGAGGAGGGAGGTGGGCGATCTGGGAGAGATGCCAGTAGGAGCCTGAGGACAAGGGTTTGATTTGGGCCCACGTGTTGTCACTTTGGAAGCTCTTGGGGTTGGGTGGTGGGGGTTGGGGGAAAGGGAAGGGGAGGCGAAAAGAGAAGAAAGGGAGAAGTGGCGGGGAAGAATGAGTTCCCAGCCAGGGAGCCTGGCTTTTTCTTGGATTGGAAGCACACACGGCGGGTGCTGGGAGCATGCGCAGTCCTGCGCCAAAGGCCCGTGAGCGGTTCTCTACAGGGCGCAGGGAGAGGGTGAGAGGTGCCGAGGAAGGAGAAGCTTTGTCAAGAAGGCTCAGCCCCATGGTGGAGGATGTTAAAGGAGAAACTTCCCCCTCCCCCAAGGTGTGCAGAGATTTCTCTGGGCAGCCTGAAATGTCCCTTTGCTAAGGCCACGAAGGCATCCAACCCTTCCCTGGACTGGTCTGGGGCTCAGGCCTATGGTAGCAGCAGAAAGAAAACGGCACAGGGCTCCTAGTCCTGGGGGTAGGAGTCCTGGAAGGGTTCCCGGGGCCTCATTGAAGATCTCTGTGCCCCAGTTCCCCATTTCTGCTAGTAACTGGGAGGAGCTGTCCCATTGCCCTGTAACTAGTGTCCCGGACCCCAGCGCCAGGAGGGAAACGGAGCTCCTGATGACCATTCTGGTCACCCCCTCCCTTGGTGTCTGGCATCTACAGCGTGCTACACTCGGTTGGCCCCCATGCTAAGCCTTGTCCTTATCAGTGTATATGATGATAGAGGGAGGGGTGGGGGCGGGAGAGACCGTAACTTCGATCCAGAGCTCTCTTACAGAAGGTCCTGACCCCACCAGAAATGTGCTGAGCTCCTTGTCACATGAGAAGAGAACTCAGAAGCTGCCTTTCTAAGGGATATGGTAGAACCGGCAGCCAGAGGGACCCGCTCTGAGGATGGGCAGTGAGGGGAGGCCTGCACTGGCTTTGTCTCCATGGCCGAGCATCCGAGCCCCCAAAGAGCCTGCTCAGTGTGTCCTGGCAAAGAAGGCAGGCCAACTCAACTCTCTGCAGGATTCCTGATCACTGCATTATTCCATGAGTCTCTACGGAGCACCGGATGTGTGCCAACCACTATGCTAAGTGCCGGAGATGTAGCAGAGAGCGAAACAGACACAGTCCCTGGGAGGCTCTTGATAGCTTATCATGGGTCTATGCCTCTAGTAATCCTGTAAGGATGGCCATGGGGAGAGTGGGAGAAGGCAAGGCCCTTCATTCTGTGGTCACTTGGGAGAGACAAGATTCACATACATGGAACCCTCAAGGAATCAGCCAATGTTTACATAAATAGATTCAATTATCTGGTAACCACATGTTGAAGTGAACGTGGTCAGGCTCAGGCTGTATGTCGGTCAGTGCTCTGGGTGGACCCTGCTGGGCAGCGCCACTGGGGCTGAGTTCCGTTAAAAGCTTCGTGGACGAATGGAAGGATCCAATTAACGGAAGCGCCCTACTGCTAACCTTGAAAATAACGATCGGTTCTGACATGAAGTGTATTGGACTTGAAAATCTATATAGACTCTACCATCTTTCTTGGTTCCTTCTTCCGATTGGCCAGTCCCCTTCTCTTCCTCCTTCTGTCTCATTCAGAACTGGAAACCTTCCATGGCAAAGGATAGGCTGCTGGGCTTGGCTGAAGGCCTGTTATTTACAAAGCACAGCACTAGCTTAGGTGAGATTATAGAGATAAACAACATAGGCCTTACCCTTAAGGTCCTTCAAGACAACTTGGGTTCAGAAACTGCTGTGACAGAAGACAGTGAAAGCTACTGTGAGCGTGCATGTGTGAAGGTGGTGACAACAGGAGAGTTGAGTCCCATTCCTGGGTATTAGACTTGGAGTATCAGTGCTGTGTTGTGTGTATGTTTCCTACTTAAAAAAAACCAAAACAAAAAAACTCATACTTCAGAAAAATTATAAGAATATTATAAGTATTGATTTCTATAAGGTCTTTTCTAAGATTCACCAATAATTTACATTTTATGGAATCATTTGGAATCATTTGAGAACAGGAGAGACAGTTTCCGTCTTTACCCCTAAATACCATCTATTTCAAGTACATTGTTCTACATAGTCTGGTTTCCTTATAGCTCAGCCTTCTTCCTCTTATTTCTAGACAGTATAGGATCACTCATGTTTATTTAATGGGAGATAGCTGGCTTGTTTTTCTGCTAGATCCCATGCTGGTGGCCTGGCTATTGGGGGCTGTTTAGGTCACAGGGTCCCCCCAGGAAACTGTGGCTTTAGTGGCTACGCCTGAGTCGGCTTGCTACCGGACAGTTGATCTGCCCCCTTAGAGGCCTGGCCAGGCCTTGGCTGAACTCTCTGCTCTTTTTGCCTTCACTTTGTTCTTGATTTTTCTGCACATTCTCCCACCCACAGATATGAATGTCACATGACACTGGCTTTCCAGTGTCCGGCATGGCCTAGTAGAAGCAGTGAGCTTGGTTGGGCGCCCTCTCTGGGCCTTGGAGGCCAGCCCGGGCTTCTCTGAAAATACAGGAGGACTTGCAGAGGAGTGAAGCTCTATGGCACTGCCTGGCTCCGGGGGCCTGTGGTCCTGCTCAGGACTGGCAGCCTTAGGCTGAGGGAACATTTTCCAGAGTATAGCTGAGGGACAGAATGTCTTCTCAAGATGGGCTGGGATGGGCAGGGTTTTGGAAAGGCCCCTGCTTGTTCTGGGAGGTGTTCAGGATGCTGAGGTTTTGGAAATCCATGGTGGCTGTTCATGACTGCTCCCAGTTTTGGAAGGAGGAATGAACGGGTGCCTGTTTTCTTGGGTTCAGTGGCAAAGGTCAAGCCCTGTACTGCTGACCTGGGACCAAGCCCTCTACTGGGCCCTGGGAGGACACTGGACTTGAAAGGAAACGAAGCCTAGAGAACTGGACCCTGGAGTCCTGAGACGCTGTACATATCCAATGAGCTTTTGGCTGGAGCTCTACGGGCACTGGCCCAGACACAAACCAATGTGACGGCTGGGTCTGCATTCAAAGGTGTCTCTGATGGAGTAGGTAGGAGAAACCCCAGTGAACCCAGGAGACAGAACATGCTGGAGGCATTTAACTAGGCAGATCAGTGTCCTGCAAGGGGAGGCCAGGGAGGGAAGAGCACAGAGCGAGCCTGAGCAGTCAAGAAATGTTCTGGGAAGGAGGTGAAGCCTCCCTTTTCAGCAGCCTATTCTTTCTTCTGTTCTGCTCTTGCACAACAACCAGTACACCCAATGGGTTTACCTCCCCAGGGTCTGCTTCCTCCTCCGTGCACTGGGAAGTGGAGCACCTGAGCCATCTATCTCCCGAGGCAGTGCTGAGAGATAACCCACCATGGGTGGGCTTCAGAGGTGCTTGGGGAACCCATGAAATACAGACGCCGTAGCCATAGCCCAGGTTCGGGGAGCTTGTATACGCATTACTATGAACAAGTTTCCCAGGTGGTCCTTGGAGTAGAAGCCAGGTAGCTACAGGGTCTTCACACCTCCAGCCCCTGACTTCACTACGGGCTCCACGGACCCAGATTCAGGCCTTTATTCCTTGAAGCATTTTTGCTGGTGCCCGGGAGGGCCTGGTACAGGTGGGGGCACCCTGCCCCCCACCCCGCGCCATTCATCGGCGCCTCCCACCCGGGAGCAGTGCCACGGTCGGGCGGCCTGAATGCACTCCGTTCTCCTTCCCTAAGAACCAGTCTCAATGCCCCCCATTACCATTTCCATGGCGCTCTTCTCCAGGGCCCCATGGAAATCACGAGGCTTTCTGAGGAGTCGGGCAGCCTTCAGAAAAGACCCCGGGCCCCCTGCCCACCCCGGGCTCCGGGCCGCTCTAATCCCGCCCGCTCGGAGCGCGGAGACAGAGCTCCCTCTCTCCTGGGCGGCCGGCGGGCCGCGCCTTCTCCCACAGAGCCGACGTTTCTCTGCGGCCCAGCTGGCTGCAGTTTTCAGGAATAACAATGTCCCCGGGGGGAGGAGCCGCGCGGTGAATGGGCGCCTTTGTCCGGGGCCCTGTGAAGCCCGATTAATTATGCGCTTCAGAGCGCGGGGAGCAAAGCCCGGGCTGGGGAGCCCGGCCGCCGGCTCCGCGCTGCCGCACAAAGGGCCGCGAATCAGAAAACCGCCAATTACCCCGCATTTTGTATTGGCCCTTGTCTGGTGACACTGTGGATGGCCCCTCCCTAGGCAGCCGCCAAAAGGGTTTTCAAGCCCTTTCTTGGTTACCAGGGGCGACTGGGCAGAGGAGACGGGCTTGGGGAGAGCGGGAGGCGGCCAGTGCCCGGGGGATGGTGTGTGGTGGGGACCTGGAGGGGAGAGGGGTGTGTGGGTACAGCCCCTGGGCACGTGGGTCTCAAATGTAATGCGCTCGCGGAAGCTGGAGCCTGTTCCGAATGCAGATTCCCGGCGCCGCTCCAGAGGACTCCCCGACTCAGTAGGTCTGAGTGCCCAGGAAGCTGCATTTCAACAGGCAGTCCAGATGATTTTACTATTAAAGTATAACCGCAGAATGAACAGATTTAAGTGTATACGTCTGTGCACACGTCTGTGTACTTGACAAATGTATACATTTGTGTTACCTACATTCCCTCATCCACAACACGATTGTATCACTCCACAACGTTCCGTGTGTTCCCCCGCCAACCCCCCCAATCCCCGCCCCACCCAAGGCAACAACTGTTCTGACTTCTGTCATCATCTATTTGTTAAGTTTCACCTGTTTTTGGACTTTGTGATGAGTGGAGTTATATAGCATACATTATTTTGTTTCTGAATTCTCTCATTCAGCATAATGTTTGAGATCCATCCATGTGTGGGTATCAGCAGATTGTTTCTTTTTATTTTTAGAAAATTTTATTTATTTATTTTTTAGAGAGGGAGAAGGGAGGGAGAGAGAAAGGGAGAGAACTACGGACTGGTTGCCTCGGGAGCACTTCCAACTGGGGACCTGGTGGGCAACCCAGGCATGTGCTCTGACCATTAATCAAGCCAGCAAACTTTCGGTTCTCAGGCTGGCGCTCAATCCACTGAGCCACATCAGCCACGGTTGTTTCTTTTTATTAAATAATATATCTGCTCACCTATTGATGGACACTTGGAGTATTTACAATTTTTGGCTGTTACAAATAAAGCTGCTATAATCATTTTGTACAAGTCTCTTTTTGTGGGCATATGTTTTTATGTCTTTGGGGTAAATATCTAGGAGTGGAATTGTTGGGTCATAGGGAAACTGTTTAGCTTCAGTGGATACTGCCAAAATGTTTTCTGAAATGCCTATTCAATTTTGCATCTCCACCAGCAAAGTATGAGAGTTCCAGTTGCCCTGCATCCTCATCCGCACTTGGTATCGTCACTCTTTTTCATTTTAGCTATTCTAATGGGTGTGAGGTAGTAACTTACTGTAGTTTTCCGGCCAGGTGACTGTAACTGCAGAGTTCCAATGGCTATACCTGCAGAGAACTCCTGCCTAGTGCAATTCTTGTATTTTTCTGCAAGCTCCAGCAGGGCAAATGCCCTCCCTGAGAATCACAGCTGACGGGGCAGAGACAGGACGAGAACACAAGACACCTGACTACCAAACCAGCGATCTGGCCTTGATATGAGGCAGCCTCCTTAGCCTGTACTGTGTGGGCCTCTGAGCGTGTGTGTAAAGTGTGGTTTTGCTCTGCCCAGGACCATTTAGAATGAACTTGGAAGAACACTTCTGAAGAGTCCCTGCTTTCCACCCAAGCAGCAGCATTTGTGTCTCTCTGGGGTTGAGAGATTGGTCTTGGCCAGGTAGTGTGGATACATGTGCACACAGGGACCAGGGAAAGGGGCTGGTGGCTGGCTACATTTGACTCTTCCTCTGAGGTTCCGGACCAACCCTAAAAGCCCCTTTGCTTTAGCCATCCATAGAGGACCTTAGATATTTTCTGATCAAGTACAGAGTGGGTACTGGGTGCTGACGGCGAGGGGGCAGGAGTCCTGGGGCTTCTAAAGTCCTCCATTGCCTATAAGCATTCTTTTAAGTGTGGATTTTAAAACCCTCCAGAACCTGGCCTGACCTTTCCTTGTAGCCTCGTATCTCTCTGCCTTCATGTTGCACATTGGACTGCACAATAATAGACACCTGTCTATCCAATATTGTCCCTCCGCGCTGTCAGTAGGTACCATGAAGATTGTATTTTCCAAAGTGACCATGCAAAATATATGTCGCATCATACAGGCTCTTCCTGCAATGTGACCAGCATGCCTCCCACTGAGACATGAGATCTGTGTTACTTCTCATTGAATCTGGGCAGGCGTTTGTGACTGCTCTGCCAACAGCGTATGGCACAAGTGGTGACTTCGAACGTTGTCATATAAAGGATACAACTTCTACCTGGCTCTCACTCTTTTTGGGGGTACTCACCCAGCTGCCATGCTCTGACAAAGCCCAAACTAGCCTCTGTGGAGAGACCAGTGGAAAGACCCTTGTGGAGGGGAACTGAAGCCTCCAGCCTCCAGCCAGCACCAACCACAAAATTTGTGAGTGAATGAGCCTTCAGATGATTCTAGAGTTTAGCCTTCAGTCCTTCCAGTTGAGGGCCCAGACAACACAGAGTAGAGATAAGCCCTGTTTGCTGTGCCCTGTCCAGCTACCTGACCCAAAGAATTTGCAAATATAATAAATGACTGTTTGATGCTAATATTACAGTAATTTCTTATGCAGCCATAATAACTGAAATGCATACAATACTAATATTTCTTGCACCCTCTCAATCTTAATTCACAATCCTGTCATGTACTCCTAGTTAAACTTAGCTCTTGTCCTGTCGGAGCACCTGTTTTGACTGGGTTCCCAGGTTCAGGTTGGGGTCAGCTCCCATAGGAGCACCCCTGGCCTCCCTTTGTGCTGAGCTGGCGCTCCCTCCTCTGCACCCCAGGTATACACTCAAGTCTTTGCATTCACCACATTGTCCTACAACTTCATGCCTGGATGTTTTCATTCCCCGTAAAAGGGCTCCCTGAGAACTGGAACAGTGTGTCCTCTTCAGATTTCTAAGAACCTTTGCCTTGTGTGCTTGTTGAAAGATGGCCTGTCCCTAAAACAGAGGGAGCCGAGGCCGAATTAAGCAAAATCATGATTCAACTTCCCGTTCCCTGCCCTCATGTCCGCTGGGCCAGGCCTTGAGCAAGAGAGACAAAAAAGACAAGAGATTTTCCTTTCCTTCAAGAGGATTTCAGTCTGAATGGGGAGGTAGTAACAGAAAGACTAGAATAGGTTAGTATATAAGGGTCACAGCCATCAGAAGGTGGGAGAGACCTGCATGAAATAAGCAGTCAGGTCAGGCTTCTTGGAGGAGGCAAGGACTTGGATTTAAAAGCACCAGAGCTCCAGGACAGGTCTTCCTGTGACAGAGCTCCCAGCTTGCTTTTCCCTAGCCGCCTTCACTTGCCAGGCCCCAGCTAAAGATGGTGCGTATGTGTTGGCACACGTGCACGGTCGAGACAGGGGCACTGGTGCATCTTTCCTGGGATAGAGTCTGAAGGATAAGCCAATTTCTCACCGCCTCCTCGGTTTGTTTCTCTCTTCCACCTCTCTAGGGGAATGGAATAAGAATGAGGTGAGCCAAATGGGGAAGAGGCTGTACAATGAACTAGGTGTGTGCTCACCAATATGTGTGGACCTCAAAAACAGTGCTGGCTGAAGGAGGCCAGAAGCAATAAAATCTACAGTATGGTATCATTTATGTAAACAAACAGAAGGGCAATGTATGTTTATAGGGACACATACAAAGACATGATATCAACCATGAATACCGTTGCCTTTCTTTAGTGAGGGGTGGGGCAGGGACTGGGGCAGTGAATCCTTAAGGATCAAAGGAATAAAGAAATAAAACAAGACAGGATCTTCGTGCAAAATGAATAGGGATGAGAGGGTGCCCCTGAGAATGTTGGATTCGATTCTGCACCTGAGGTCCAAACAAACAAATCAAAAATTCACAACCCAAATCACTCTTGGAAATGGTGCTACCAACTGTAGGACGGTACTCATATCTATGTGGGCAAGAGGGAGGAGGGATATGCGGCAGGGACTTAGCTGTAGCTGCAATATTTTATGTCTTTTAAAAAGATAAGGAAATCTGAAGCAAAATGGCAAATTGTTAACATCTGTTGCATACGGAGAATGGCTGGTTATGTAGGTTTCTGTTAGATTATTTTAAAATGTATTACAGTTTTTAAAATATTTTAAAAGTTTGCCAATCAATACACTGCAAAATAATTTTGTGACTTTTGCCAGAATTCATTTCTGGTCATAATTTGGCCTCTGAATAGCTCTACAGAGTTGAAGTTCTGCTCTAAGCTGTCAGAGACACACGAAGAATTTACTTACTATTGGTGGTAAAAGAACTCATAAATAAGACCTTCAGTGAATGAAAAATACCACTGCCTGCTGCATATAGAGTGAAACCAAATGGATAAACAGCTGTAGGAGTCTTTTCTTCCAACTGCATGGATCAGATAGCCTCTCAGGACTTTGTGGGAAGGTCATCGATTATATCGGCCTTCCTGGGGATAACAAATCCTAGATAATTGTATGGAACTTCTGTAGGCAACTTTTGGAGGGCTGCACAGTTCACAATTAGGGCCTAGATTCTGCAAACCCTGTGATACTCATGGCGCGGGGCTCAGCAGTTGAATCCATGGTATACATTCTATCCTAAATGCCTCTTCTCCTCCCCCTCCTCCCTTTCGCCATATCTGATGAGTGTGGAGGGAGAAGCTGAAGCAAGCCAGGCCAATCAGATTCTTTCTCTCAAGACTCCGGAATTTTGAACTGCAAGGCAGAGACTGGGAGCTGTAGGAGTGGGGCGGCTTTGATGGAAGCCTCCCAAGGGGGAGGTTGACTCCAGGGGCTCGGGTCCTTGGAGTTGCCCTGGCTCTGGCGGTTTCTGAAGCTCAGTTGTTCAACTCGTTCTTAAAATTTAATAAATTTATAATTATTATTTGCCAGGGTCGATTTCAGCTACTTGTTCTATGGAGGAAGCAAATAACAATATTTTATTTTATCGCCCAGCCTTCCCCTAGTGCCGCTGCTGGTCCATGTGGTATTGAGGTGGAAAAAGGTGCCCTTCCAGGCAGACAAATGAGAAAAATCTGTTCTCTCCTCCAGGCAGACACAGCCCCTCACCGGGGTGAAAGGCTTGGCCAGTGGAATGTGGGGCTTGGCTTCAGGCCCCACGCCACTCATTTCCTTGGCCAGCCCGCTTTGTGCAGTGCACAGGCTGCGTAACCATTCATGGTGGCCCTGCCTGCCCACCGTTTGTTTCCTGGCTGATTTGTCCTCAGCATCAAGGTGTCACTCAGAAAGTGAAGCATTATTCTAGACAAGGTTTACTGGAAATTGTCGTCTACCTTGCAAGTCCTATTTAGGACTTCAGTGCTCGTGACCAAGATGTAATTTTTAATCTCTGTCCAAGTCTGCTGAAAGTCAAGCCTTAAAGGAAACTTAAGAAAACTTCATGGCCTGCTAAAGTCAACAGAAGCCTCATCTTTTCCTGATGAATAATCTGCGGGCTTTGGAGGAAGCTTTCCACCAAACAGTCTGGCAGGCATTCCTTAATGTCAAAGGCACTCCTCCCTCTCCTCTGTGAAAACACCCGGTGAGAAGGTGAGAAACTGCACAGGAGCGAGTCTCAGGTTGTGGTGGGAGTGACATGGGAACCACAGCTAAGGCACTGATGGCCATGGGGAAGAAAATGATCTCAGGGAGGAGAAAGTGCCTTGAGAGAAGGCCACTTCAGCTACGATTCATTAAATTGTTTTACATTCAGGCAGTCCCCTGCAGCTAATATGAAGCCCCACTACCTTTCTGAGGGAAAGCTGAGAATAGCGAGGCAAGTCAGGAGCTTTCCCAGGTCAGAGGACCCACCCGCTTCTGCATCATGCACCATCTACTTTTCCGTGTCTACAAATACAGGAGGAGGTGTAGACTCACAGTTAAGGATGTGAGTCTGGAATCAGAATGTCTGAGTTCAAACCTCAGCTCTGTCACTCTCCATCTGTGTGGCCTTGGACATGTCACTTAACTTCTTGTAATGGTTGTAAAACATGTCCCCAATCCTTGACTCTCCTCTCATTGAGTGTCCCTGTCCCTTGAACTTGGGTGGGGATTTGAGAGTGTCCAGACATGTAGAATGTAGCAGAAGTGGCACTGTATAATTTCCAAGGCTAGATTAGAGAAGACCATGCAGCTTCTGGCAGTTCCTTTTGGGATGCTCATTTGGCAGCCTTCGGCTACCATGAAAAAATTCAGCCACCCAGAGACTGCCTAGTAGAGAGACCAAATTGAACGAGATGTCTGAGGGGCCGGCAAGCTGTTTGAGTCTTCCTAGCCTAGGTCCCAGACAAGTGAATGAAGAAGCATTCGAACTGAACCTAGCCCTGGTTACCAATTGACTGAAAACTCATGAGAGAGGTCCTAAGTGAAAACTATCAACTCCCAAATTTATGAGCAAAATACATGATTACTGTTTTAAGACCTTTGTTTCAGGATGGTTTGTTGTAATGCAATGGATCACTGATACAGACTTTTTATTACCTAGAAGGGGAGAGGTGCCATAACAAAACCCAAATCTGTGGCTTAGGACTGAAAGTTGGGTAGAAATTGTAAGGGTTTTGATGCTATTGTTAGTGGATGCCTAACGGCCCTAAAGGAGGCTGCTAATGAAGTATTTAAGCGAGGTGAGGAAAAAGCTCTTGGAAACAATAGAAAAGGGGAACACTATTATGTAGCGGAGGGAAATTTAGCAACATTGTCACTTGAAGTGATGTGGACAACAGAAACATATAAAACAACCTAATGGTTTGGGCTGAGGGGATTTTTAAGCAGAATGTTGAAAGTGCCAACTGGATTATTTTAGCTGCTCATGATAAAGATAGAAAAAAGGGTGTGTTAGAAGGGAATTTTTAAGCCAAACTTATAGAAAACATTAAAAAGCCAGAAATTTGTTGGGTTTGAAAATAAACCTTTATTTCTCACCCTCAGCCTCCCCAGATGGTAGAAAAATTCTCAAAATCTGAAAGGGCTTCAAGACAACAATGAAACACAGACGGAGACCATAAGAACTTCTGTTAAAACCTCAGAAAGATCTAATGCTTTATAAAATCTTTCAGATAAACAAAGGGCCTCTGAATACTTCAAGAGCATGCTTCACAGATTCTGTTTATTAAACATAGGGCGTCTAAGAATCTTAAGGGATTTTTCCTCAACAGCTTCATAAACAGCTCAAGACAGAGAATGGCTGACCTTGATGAGATCTGTGGTGTATCTTCTGACTAAAAAAAGTGAAGCTCAGTAGGACTCATAGGGAACCCACAATATTTTAAATGGAGTTATATTGTCAGAAGCGTTACCAGCTTGGACTAAAAGGGAGAATAGAACAAAATGAAAAAAATCTCCCTGAGTGTTTTGGATGTTGGGCCCCCAAGAAGCAAGCAAGCTGAGAAAACTACTCAGCTGCAAACATCTGTCACTTTTTTATAGTAAAGAAAGGGTGATTCAGAAGGGGAACCAAGAGCCCAGAGGGCAAAGCCAAGAGCCATTGAGAACATTCCAAGGCAGTAGAAGTGAACCCTCATTATGAAACTGGTATTTTGTGCCTATCTAGATTTCAAAATTGCTATGGACCAATGACTGCTTCTCTCCCACTTTTTAATGGGAATGTTCATAGTAGTTATCCTATGCCTGTCCCATCATTGTGTGTTGGGTATGCATAAAGCAAATAACTTTTCTCTTTAGCTCACGAATCTTTAGATAAAGCGAAATAGTACTCAAGGAGTTGCCTGAGGAATTGCATCTGAGGAATTTCCTTCATACCTGGATGGTTTAGAATCTGGGGTGTCCAACCTTTGGTGTCTCTGGGTCATGCTAGAAGGAGAAGAGTTGTCCTGGGCCACATATTAAATACATTGCAATACATAATCACACACACACACACACCCACACACACACACACACATCTCATAATGTTTTAAGTAAATTTATGATTTTGTGTTGGGCCGCATTCATAGCTATCCTGGGCCACATGCAACCTGCGGGCTGTGGGTTGGACACCCCTGATTTAGATGATGGAATCCAAGACCTCTGGCTTAAACCTGATGCCATAGTAGGTGAGACTTTTGGGGATCATTGGGAGGGAGGGAGTGTATTGCATGTGAGAGGAATGTAAATAATTTATATCCAGTTGACAGACTCTGCTAGTTTTAAACATGGCTCATATTTGTTGACACAATTTCTATCAAGGAATGAAACTGATGACGCCTGCCATGTATACGGGTAAGCCTTTTTGGGACTAAGCTATACTAAGGCTCAGGGGCTTCCGCCTTCGCACTTTTGGGAGCCCTGAACTGTCATGTAAGAAGTCTAAAAACCCTGCTGGAGAAATCCACATGGCAAGGAGACCTGGAAACGTTCCATGGGAAGGAGATACTCTGAGAGTATGTGAAGAGAGAGGGAATCCAGCAATCTTAGAGCCCCAGCTGAGCTCAGGCTTCCAGGGCCCTTGCCCAGGTGCCAGCCATGAGAATCTGCCGTCTTGACTCAGCCAGCTCAGTCAAGCTTCCAGATGACTGCCATCCCAGCTGTCATTTGACTGTAGCAGCATAAGAGACCCTCAGTGAGATCAGTAGACGAACTGTCCAGTCAACTTATAAAATCATGAGAGATGCTAAGTGTTTGTTGTTCATTTTAAGCCACTATACCTTAGAGTGGTTTGTTACAAAGCTGTAGATAACCCAAAACTAAATGCCCAGGAGAGTGCCTGGCATATCATAGGTGTTCAATAAATTACTGGCTGATTAAATGAATGAACCTCTTCACTCCCAAAACTTTTATTGAACCTGGTGCTCTGAGATGCCCTCCTCTGCCACTTCTCACCCCCCTGCCTCTGCCTTACCAACATCCTCATGGACTGGGGGCACTAAGGTAAAATGGGGCTCCTATTGGCAGAAGCGGATTAAGGTCAGTTGAGGCCCCAGGCACAGAAGAACATATTTGGCCCCTTAAAAAAAAGAGAGAGACAGGGAAAATAAAAATACATGTTAACCATATTTTTAAATAAATAAAAATATTATGTACTATTAATGTTTTATTTCGAATAAAATTTGAATATAATATATGTATTGCACATATGAAACCAAACTTTGTGTCATTAGAATAAAGTCTAAAGTTGGGGTTTTGCGGGGCCCTTCGGAAGTCGGGGCCCAGGGTGTGCACCTGGTGCACCCGCCTTTAAATCCGCCTCTGCCTATTGGGCTCTTCAGTGCACAAATGCCTGAAATGAGCCTCCTTCGTGAGGAAATTCTGGCCTATGGATCTCTAAGGTAACGTTTCCCTTAAGGTAATTACACTTCCTGGTGTAATGGGAGCAGGTCTCCTTATACTTGTAGAGGAAAGAGAAGAGAGAATTGGCTCTGGAGTTGATCTATCCTGGGTTTGAATTCCAGCTCTCCATGTCTTGACTATGTGGCTGATTTAACTGACCTCCTTACCTGCGAAGTAGGTTCAAGAACAAGGCTTCAGTGAAAAAAATCAATATGCCACTCTCTGTACAGCACCTGGAGCATGGTAGGTGCCATGAGGTTGCTAGTGTGTCTGCAACTGGGTGACTCTCATAGACTTGATGGGGCCAAATATGCTGGTGGCAAGAGCACATACTATTTGTGATTCCATTTAAATGAAGTCCAAAACCGAAGGGCAAAAGTAACTGATGGTAAGAGAAATTTCTAAGAGTGGTTATCTCTGAAGGGGACCAATACTGACTGAGAAGGGACTTCCAAGAACCTTCTGGGGGATTTGAAATGTTCTATATTTTGATTCAAGTGGTATATATGTATGTAAAATTCACTGGGCTGTACTGTGAAAATTAACCCACTTTGCTGCCTACATGTTACATCTCAATAAAGAAGTTGAAAAAAGGTTAGTGTGTCCTCCCTTCACGTAGGAATGATCTTTCAGAATTCCCTGAATTCTGAATCTCTGGCCTTTCGCTCCTAATGGGACTGCCTGTCCTTCCCTGCATGCCCCAAGTCCACACTGAGAGCAGCTTCAAGTGACTCTATCGTGGCGCTAGGCTGAGCTGGCTGGCCCCACCCGAGGGGGCCTGGGGCTGGTTCCAGGGTGGGGACTGCGCCGGAGGATGTGCCAACCTTCTGCACCTCAGAGGGCAGAGCGTTTGGGCTGTGGGGTCTTAGATGCATTTAGGGGTGGGAAAGGGGTCTTACCACTCCCTGCAAAGAGCCTGGGACTTTGGGGGCATGCTCTGGGGTCTTATGAATAAGTGAGCAACAGGAGCGTGTCGTTGGTATGACAGGCCTGGTTCCTGGAAGGAGAGCAAGAAGGGGGTGGGCACTGAGGGCGTCCGGGTTGGGCTGAAATAATGAGCTTGTTCTACTCACAACCCTGCTATTTGAGGACCTGGAGCCATGACGTCTCTCAGAGTTTCCATTCTCTGCGCTGCAGCTGTTGGTTATGTGTTTCATTCAACATGCTTTGCAGGAAGCAGCAGGCTCCACATTCCAGAGGTTTTAGTCATCTTTTTCTCTCTGAGCTTTGGAGCTGGGATTAGAACGTTCTTCAAACCACACTGTCCTCGGCTGGACTCCCAAGAGGAAATGGGTGGGTCCCTGGGGATGAGAACACAGACCCAAATTCAGGGATGAAATGAAAAGAGATTAAGGCTGGCACAGATCAACTCCTAGACAGATCACTGAGCCGAGGCCCGGGTTTGAGGAGGGGTGGAAGCTGTGGGTGGTGACTTGCCCTCCCCAGCTATGGTCCAGAAGGGACACAGAGTCTCTCTCTCTCTCTCTCTCTCTCTCTCTCTCTCGCTTGTGTGTGTGTGTGTGTGTGTGTGTGTGTGTGAGACAGAACAGAGTTAGTGGTGGCATTTCATCCTGAGGGGCCCACACACTCAGTCCCTTGCTTGGGTCACTACCCTCAGGCTGAGGGAGAGTGTGACATGGGGCTTTACTTGCTACAGGGGTGGGACGTGGTTTATGTTTGGGTTTGGAGCAGGGAGAGAAGCACTTTCATAAATGAACCCCACAGCTACATGAACCCAGAGAAACGGCAACAAATGTTTGCTGAGTAGCCACTATGCTCCTGGTCCCGGGCCAGGTGTTGGTAATATAACACGTTATAGAGCAGAACCCATATCTGCCTTCGAAGTAAGGCCTGGGAAGTATGACCTGGAAGGTACCCACTGGGATAAGAGGGAGAGAGCAGATTCTGGTGGGCAGAGACAGAGTAGGTGCCCACCATCGATCATGTGAATGGTGCAGTGCCGAGAGAGCATGAAGAGAAGGGTGCAGCCCTGCAGAGCCCCGTAGAGACTTGGGTGGGGTGATGAGGTAGCCGAAGCTCTGGAAGGGAGAACGTGATGGACAGCAGCAAAGTCCCAGAGGTCCTGAAGCAGGACTCCCCCCTCAGGTCTGGAGAAGCCCCAGAAGCTGGGGCAGAGGGAAGGAACCCAGTAGAAAGAGTAGTGCAGCGCTTAGACAAGAACGCCAAAGGGCTTTTGCTCCCTGTGCTAGGCAGAGTTCTAAACATAGCTCCTGGGTTTCCCACCCTGGTACCAGGATGTGATATCAAACCCCTGGTTCTGTAACATCACATGGCAGATGGATTTAAAAAACCTAATTAATATTATGAATCAGTTGACTTTTGAGTCAATCGAAAGTGACATTATCTGGTAGGTGCGCCTAAGAAGATCACATGAGGCCTTCAGAAGCAGAGTTTTTTCCAGGTGGTGACAGGAGAGGAAACCATAGATCTCAAGCATGGGAGGAGAGATTCCATGTACCTTTGATGACTTGAAGATGAAGAGGACCAGAGGGAGAACAGCTTCTAGGAACTGAGACAACCAGCAAGGAAACAGCGCCTCAGTCCTACAACCGCAGGAGCAGTGTTCTGCTGCAAGTCAAATAAATTTGGGGGAAGATTCTTTCTCAGAGCTTCTAGAAAGAAGCCCAGACAACTTACCCCTTGATTTTGGCCTTATAAGACCCTGAGCAGAGAGCATCCAGCTGAAGCCATCTGGACTTCTCACTACAGAACTGTCCGATGGGTGTTGTTTTAAGCTGCTAACTTTGTAGTAATTTGTTACACAGAAAGAGAATGAATAAACTCCCACATTCTCTCCCATTTTCTCATTTCATTTCCCAGGTCTGTGAAGTGGGTCTGATGATTACCACTTTGCAGATGGGGCAGGCTCAGTGAGGTGCCCGGTTTGCACAAGTCCAAGCTAGGTTCTGGCCTGGGCCCAACTTAACAGCCACAGGTAAACCAAGGGCACTTGGCCTTGGCCTAGGGTGTCTTGTCTTCCCACTTAGAAGGGAGGGCAGAAAGCTGCAACCTACACTGCGCGTTGTAAGAACCCCCAGCAGCTCTTTGCATGCCGCAGCCTGCAGGCTGGAAAGCTGTCCCAGCGTTGCATTCCCGGAAGAAGAGCGGATCTCTGGGCAGAAACAAGAGAAGGGCAGTGACCTCGTCCTCCCCCTTCTGCTCCGACGACAAGTCTGGACTCTGTCAAGGCAAGAGACAGGAGCTGGATGTAAGGAGCAATCAAGTTTGGCTGCACCCTTCCCCTCCTTGCCAAATAAAAAGCATTCGCTGACTGGCTGGGATGGGGATTTTTAAATGTTATACTTGCTCTCTTGATAATTTGTTGGACCCGTAGTCGAGTATCCCCGGGAGTCCAGAAATGTTTGCAAGGAGGAAAGTTATGCTTCTGCTTCACTGATTAAAAAGCCCTAATGAAGATTTTCTCATTCTCACATGAGGCCTTTTCTAAAAATCTCTGATTCTTTGCGGATGGTACCTAGCTCTCTCCCCACCAGCTTCTGGCAAAGCAGGGGGTGTTTCGTGTCTGATACTCCTGGGACCTCAGCTCTGTCGCTTACCCCCCAGTGAAGGGCCGGGGACTCAGTTTCTTCAGATAGGTGTGAGCCACAAATACACATTTGTGCCTGGTACGCAAGAAGGGAAAAATAAATATTACCTTTCTTATCTGCCCGCCTTACTACAATACAATAGCTACCTTGGAAATATGTTTTCCACAAGCAGAAAATAATTTTTATTCTGATGACAGGCAGGCCTGGTCCGTCAGCCTCAAAAGTCTTCAGTCTGCAAAGTTTGGCTTTATGTTCTACCTTCTGCAAGCCACTTCCTCTATCTGTTTCCTGTTTCCTTCTCCCAGGCTCTGCCTGGCCAGATCCCAGGGCCCTGGGGGTGAACATGCTGGGGGGCCTCTGGCAGACTCTCCCAGTTCAGTATTTGTGAGGGAGGTCAGAACTCACCCTGCGGGACTGAATGGCGGAATCCCAGAGACAGGGCAGGTCGGCCAGAGGGGGGAATCCTTGCGGGCAGGGGGAGAGGGTACTGCGAGGACGGCCTGGACTGTGAGAAGCGGCTATGCAAGCCTCCCCCCTGCGTGGTTTCTCTAGATTACATGTTTGGAGGTTTGGTCTAAATCCTCTTAGATGTAGTAGCTTTTGCTGTCAACAAATGTCTAGGGGGAAATCTGCTCGATTTAAACTTTGCAAAGTTCCCATGGTGAGGGCTGAGTTGAGCAGGTCCTGAGGACGGAGTATGGGGTTGTTATGTGTTTGAAGGTTGAGAGGTGACAGGTGCTTCAACTCGGGGTCCTGGGACAGTCAGCCCCACAGCAAGGAGGAAGATGAAGGGCTGGAGGAGTGGGGTGACTGTGCTTGTTCTCCGCCAAGGAGGTAGTGATTCTCGAGTGTTCTGGAAGGACACAGGACCCTGGGGTTGGGAATAAAGCTGATTCCTTGCAGGGCTGCCTCCTGGGGCAGGAGCTGAAGGAGGTGCCTGGTGGGTTTTGGTGAGTGAGGCCCACTGCCTGGGCTGGGATGTAGCGGCTGGGACCAGGCACTGCCCTCAGCTGCCCCCTCCCTCCTCCCTCGGGCTGCGGGCTCAGAGCTGAGCCAAGCAAAAAACAGACAGCTCTCTCTGCCTCTCTGTTCCCACCCTCATCCTGACGGAGTCTGGTTTTCATCACCCATTAGTCACCGAAGCTTCCCGCAGCCTGTGTCTGTCTGTCCACACTTACCAGTGCCCCCCTTCTTGGGCCCTGAGGGGATGGATAGACAGACAGACAGGCAGATGGCTGCTCCTTACTCCAGGCATGGGAGAGGCATGCTTGCTGAGCGTGTTAGGGCACCCTCACCCCTAGCCCTGCCTGAAGCTGCCAGCCTGGCCCACCTCATCCTGGCAGCAGGCAACAGGGGGCCATTAGCTGTCCTGTTCACCAGGAAGGAAATGGGTTGGAGGGCTAAGGAATTCTAATTAAGCTTCCCCAGCTGGCATGCTGGCTTGTGGCTGAGAGCTGGCACCTCTAGCCCTGCTAGAGTTAGTACCAGCCCTCTTTGGCCTGCCTGCTAGATGCCCACCTGCTGCACTGGGAACCCTGCCTTTGGTCTGCCTTGCAAGCCCCATGAAGATGACCAGGCTCTGGGGCTCTCGGCAACTGCCAGCCCAGCCTGGCTCTCTTCAGGCCCCCTCTCTGGCCCTATCCTCACTCGCTCCTCGCCATGATTTACCTGAAAGACGGGTAACCTCTGGGGTTGGATTTCCACGTGGGGGCCCTACCCATTCAGACTGCCACAGTGACCCTTTCCCCAGCTCTGGAGACCTGGGTACTGATCTGGTTCTGCCCTGATCCACTGTGTGGCTTGGGGTCCCTCGCAAATGTCCTGAGCTTCAGTTTCCTTGACTGTGACAGTCACAGTGCCTGGTCAAAAAGCATGTCCATCAGTTTTGGAGAGCCCCTAGATCCCTCAGTTACCACGGCCTGCCCACCACTCGGGGTACTGAGGGTTGTTGGGCAGCACAGTATAGGGCTGGGTGTGGTGGCGGTTAGTGGCAGGCAGCCAGGGGCTCCCCAATTGTGATCACAGCAGAGATCTAGGATAGAGTCTGAAAACCTGGAAATAGCACCAGGTGTGGTCTTTCCTTCCTGGTCCAGTGCTCTGTGCTCCCCCAGAGCTGTGCGCCCAGAACCCAGGGGTTGGCAGCACTGGCTACACCCCCAGCCCTCCCCCAGGGCAGGCACCTATCTTTATGTGCTCCCCATCACTTCCCATTGTCCAGGCTACCTTGGAGGGTGGGTGCAGCTCCCGAGATGGCTTCCACCAGCACTGGAGAGCCTCACAGGGGCCTGCTCGCAGCATTGCAGCGAATGATCTCCAACAGACATGGAGGCCCTCAGAGGCCAGAGGCTGCCAGAACCCAGATTCTGAAGTCTCGGGACTTCTTCCCACAAATCCTGGATGCACATCTGCATATCGGTGCACAGTGATTTACATTCATTTGCAAATCACATGCACCCACCCCAGACTGTCCCTTTTCCCACCTCTAGCAAGACTTAATATTTAACCAACAGTTCCAAGTTGTAGTACCTAAGCCACCAACACACTTCCATCCATTTCAACTGTGTTTCGAGGATCTGGTGTCGGCACTGGCCTGTAGCTGGGGTGTCAGGAAGCTGGAGGATGGGAAAACAGCGTTCTTGCTCTTGGAGTGTTCACAGCCTAGCTGGGGAAACAAAATCCAGGAGACAGAATTACACAGAGTTCACTCCAGTGTGTAGTAGAAGCAGACGGTGGGGAAGCTGGTGTCGGGGCGGAAGCTATGGGAGGGCTGGAGGAGCATGGGCGGTGAACTCCCAAGTCCCTGGCATAGGTGTCATATGTGCTGGCCACTGTGTTGGGGAGAGGTCTGCGACATCCAGAGGGCTGGGTTTTCTTATTTAGCCCCGGGTCCCATGACCCTCTTTGGAGCAGGCCCTATAGATGGCTGCCTTGCATTGTACCACTGACCTGCTCTTGGTCTGGGCAGACTGGGTCAAATGTGGGGCCAGAGCCAGGCAACCTTCAGAGAGCTGGCTGGGCGTGAGAGCTCTGAGTGGTCAGCAGCAACTGCCCCACCCAATTCCATCCTGATCCAGATGACCGGGCTGAGGGAAATGAGCTCCAGAGGGGCTAAGTGACCCACTCCAGAGTCCACCCAGGAAAAGAAGGAGCAGGGACACGAACCAGGTAGCCTGGCTTCTGGGCCTGTGCCCTTGACCACCACTCTTTAGAGTGTCTCGTGAAGGGACACACTAGGCTGGGGACCAAGTCAGAGGTTAATAAGGCTGGGCTCTGGGGTCCAAGTGACTTCACCAATTACCAGCTGTGGGATTTCAGGGAAGTCACTCAATTTCGCAACTGAGGTTTCCTCACCTTTGGTGGGTACCTGACTCACTTGGTACAGTGCCTGCTGGGCTCAGTAGTAAATACGCGATGCATGTCTGCCATCGGGTGGGGATGAAGGGAGGAGGAATAAGGACATTGCTGAGGGCTATGTGAGGAGCTCATCCTGACTGTAGCAGGGACTTCCCAGGGAAGGAGAAGGGGACAAGGTTGGGCCTGGGGGAAGGGAGCCCCATGCCTGGACCACTGGCCACTGATGACCTCTATCATTCCAGAGAGGCAGGTGTGTCCAGAGCTGCCCAAGGCTTGGCAGCTGCTCTGCGCTGAACTCACTTGGTCACTCATATAGATGCTGGAGCTCTAGGGATAGGGGTGTGCCATACCCTTTGACTCCTAGGACCTCAAAATGCCACCAGCTGCTTATGATCAGCCTTTAAGGCCCATAATGTAAGGAGATGTTGAGTTGCCTGTCATGGTACTTGAAAGCAATGCCTTAAGATTAAGTTTTGTCTTCTCTGAGTTCCTTGAAAAAAGTCTGAGAGGGATGAAGACTTAGTTCCTTCATCATTATGACAAGATAATCAGACCCCACTGTCAGGACAGGAAGACTAGGGGTTCCCATGTCTAGGAAGGGTAAGTGGAGCTGAACAAGGGCAAAAGAGCATAACAAGGAGGGACTGGGGTGTGTAAAGATAAAATCAGAGGACCCCGTTATAAAACACAGTATGTAGAGGCAGACGCACCCCTAGACATACATTCCTGCCCATCCACAGGCCCACAGGCCACCATTAAGAGACCCAGAGGGTGGCAGGCCAGCATGCAGGTTTCTGGAATGCTTTTCCTATGAGAGATTCTATTCAGGACTTTAAGATAAAACGAGGCTGAATTAATTAGCTCTCTCTTTTCCACCTTTTATTCAAGCACATGTGGGCAGGCTGAGTTTACCTATTAGCTGGGGTAAAAGAGAGGCCTGTGGGCTCAGTCCCTTTTTTGTCCCAAAGCTGTGGGCAGGAAAAAATGGGGGGCATAGACAAATGGATTGAGATTGGCTTCTACCTTGGGTCCCAACCCCAATGCACCAGCCTGTGCAGGAGACCACCGGAAGGTAACTGGACCCGGGCTGACGAGTGCAGGTTCGGCCGGAGGGTCAGGTTCCTACCCGCTTCTTTACAGCAATCCTCTCTTGGTCTAGTCACTCGGCCACTCTAAGCCTTCTTTCCCCCGCTTATTGTGTTGACTTCATTCTCTTCCTCTCCCTTGGAAAGTTCCCTTTAGAACTTCTCATTTCTCCATGGGCTAGACCTCTGGGACTTGGGTCGCTCCCCTAGTGTAACCTACATACAATAGAGTTAATAAGAGCTTAAGTGTACAGCTGGGTGGGTTACCACACATGTCCATAAACCAGCAGATCAATATATGAAACGGCATTTCGGTCCCACAGAAGATCTCCCTGCCCCTCGCTAGTAAACACCACCACAAGTTCATTTTTCCCATCCTTGACCCTTTCCACATATGGCATCATATGTTATCTCTGTATCTGGCATATTTTACTCAGCATCATGCCTGGGAGATTCCTCCATGATGTTGTGTGTAACTGAACCTTGTTGTTGTGTTTCTTCGCTGCAGCTATTATAATGAGTACACAATAATTGGTGTAACCATTCTTCTGTTCATGGATGTTTGGGTGGTCCCAGTTGGAGGCACTATGAATAAAGTATTCATGTGCACATACACTTTCTTTTCCTGGGTGTTTAGTTAGGGATGAAATTGCTGGATGACTTGGAGTTTTAAGAGGTCATAGTCCTTTCTTTTAGGCCTTGGGACACAGAAATGTTAGCAAAACAAGTCCCCTTCTCCCGGTGCCTTCTTGCCTCCTGCGTGCAGCACCTCAGGAAGGCCAGGCAGCTCTGACACACTGTTAGGTGTGAGGAACTAGAGAGCCCACTCTCGGGGGCTCTGCACCTTTAAATACCCACTTGAAGAGCCCCGAAATGCTACAGAGGGAGATGTGAGCTCTCCTCTGGGGGCTGGAAGGGAAGTCCGGAGAGGGTGGGACCTAGGGCAGCGAGGTAGGGAAAATTTGGCGGCCCAGTATGCTGGCAATAATTAAGCTCCAGGGTTAATTGAGCTGATCAAAGTCAAATGATTAGTAAGTGGCCAGCAAGGAGGTCAACTCATGTGAGCATCTCTCCAGTCCAGAGCTCTTTCAACCACAGCAGGCTGCCTTCTCTCTAGGGAGGAGTCATTAAAAGCAGCGGTCCCCACCCTTTTTGGCACCAGGAACCGGTTTCGTGGAAAACAATTTTTCCATGGACTGGGGTGGGGGTTTGGTTTTGGGCTGATTCAAGCACATTACATTCAAGCTCACCTCCTGCTATGCGGCCTGGCTCCTAACAGGCCTGGTCCAGTACCGGTCTGCGGCCGGAAGTTTGGGGACCCTGATTCAGAGACAGTTAGGGGTCAAGATCATGGGCCTGCTAAGTGCCCCACCCTGAGATCAGACTCTAGGCAACATTTCTTGGGCTCTTTTACCTCTGCCTGCCCACCAGTCCTGCCTCTGGAAGGCATTCACAGGTCTTGGGCAACCCGAGTCATGGTCACGGGCTGCAGGGGAGAAAGACGGAGCCTGGGGGCTGACATTGCCCAAGACCCTATGCTGGGACCTGCTAGTGAGCCAGCCATGGGCAGATGGGGGTAGCCCACAAGAACATTCCTGGAAACAGTTTGTCCTGCAGAATCGCCTCAGGCTTTTTGGCCAGACTCATATTAAGTCTCCGGTTGGCAAGGCTGGTTGACAAGGATGGCTTGGAGCATTTGGTGAGATCTTAGCCGGTCAGGAGGAGTGCTGCCTTGGCCTCCTGGGAACTGGTGATGAACATCTCCACTGGAAGGTTCTAGAAAGTGCATTCTCAACTAATACCTGGTGTGGTTCTTGGTGTGAAGACTTCAGGCTATGGAATGAGGGATTCTCTGATTTTGCTGCTCTCCAAGAGGGGAGAGTGGCTGGGCATGTGTGCATACATGTATGTGTTTGTGTCTGAGTAATGTGTGTGTGAGCCTCCTACTTAGCTATTCATTCTGCAAATATTTACTGATTGCCTATTATGTGCCACTAGGGACTCTGCAGTAAATAAAACAGACAAGTTCCTTGCCTTCAAAAAAGCTTTTTAGACCCAGAACACGTGTCTTCGTGTGATTGTGTGGGTACCTGAAGGAATGTTTTTGCTGGAACATGTGCCTGCCTGCATGTGTGTGTATGTGTGTGTGTGAGAGAGAGAAAGAGTGAGTATATGAAGGGGAGAGAATTACTCATCACTGAGAAGACTGTTCAAGAAAGACCTCTCCCAGAGCAGTTACATCTTCACAAATAAAAATAATCAGATAATGAGTTCATTTCCGATCTCCAGTTTGATGCCAACATTCCAGTGAAACAAGATCCACTGGTGGGCTGGCTGCTGTCTGTGTGGCTTGGATTAGCTGGGGAAAGTGCGATGGCAAGACCCGCCCCTTGCAGGCTTTCGGGGGGTGGGAGGAATAGGGGTGACCTACCACCAAAGAAGCAGCTGCGTGTGCCTGGGGCTGAGAAGCCCCTCACTCTTACATGGGCATCAGCAGACTCCCCCAGCAGCCTGCACAAGGCCTGAATTTCCTCCATTCATTCCTTTGGGAGCAGGGATGGGCACAGTTGGTGCAGCTCTATAAATGCAGATGGCCCCAGAAGGGGTGGCCCACCAGGCTGCCATGAATCACTAAAGGCACCCATGCCAGTGCTCACAGATGCCTGCTGGGAGAGCGCATAGTGGGGCGCAGAAAGAGGCTGTGGCTGAAGCCCTGAGGGGAGAGGGAGAGGGACCACACCCAGGCCACAGCCTCTGTTTCTGCCTGGATTCTTATGAGGGGAGTCAAGCACATGCCTCAGCCTGGCATTGCACTTGCACCAACCTTTCCCAAACCAACCTTACAGCCTCAGTTCTCCCAGTCCGCCTCCCTTTTTCATGCTCCTGTGAGACAGGGCCGTCCCCTATTCTGCCGTCTCTGGACTCTGTGTAGGCTGTTCTCCCTTCTTGGAATGCTCTCCCCTAAACTCTGCATGTCCAAATTTATCCATCCTTTAAGATCCAAATGTTACCCACTTTCTGAAGTCTCCCCTAATTCTGCTGGCTGGGAGATCTTTCTCACGCTCAGCGGTTTCCACCTTCTAACTCTCTCTCGTTTTCCTCCTCAAGTCCAAGTCCAGGAGGACAGGCTTTGTGCCTCCTGCAGCTGAATTTCCTCTGCTAGTACCAGCCAGCCTGAAGATGGGCTGTCCCCGGGGACTGGCCAGAAAGGTCAGCCGAGCTGGATTCAGTAGCATGCTTCGGGCCTGTATCAGGGGAACCTGAGAAAGGTTGTGCCCTGAGATTTGCCCCTGTGTGGAATTTGAGACCCAGTGCCAGACAGGAATATCTTGGCAGTTGGACAGGGGCTGGGAGAAGGGCATTCCGGGGGGAGGGGAGTGGAGAAAAGCGAGGGGCTTTTCCTGGGACATACAACTTGGATCCCAAATCAAGGCATCTGTGAGACGTTAGAGAATTACACTGGGTGGGAAAACTATATATAATTGAGAAACAGATACTGACTGTAAGTAAGAAAGAAGAATTCAGAGAAGCAGTCTCTCTGTCTGTCCATCCGTCCCTCTGTCCCTTCATCTACTTATCCACCTATCTTCCCATACACCCAACCATCCTTCACTGTTGATTTACCTATTCATGCTTTCCAATAGCAACACTGAGCACCTACTGTGTGCCAAAGCCTCAGGGAGCTTTACGAACATGCAACAACATGCGTTATTCATCTACCCCTCAGAGCAGCTGGGCGAGGAATGTGTCATTATCTCAGACGTGGAATCTGAGCCTCAGAGAAGTTGAAGTCAATGTTCAGGGTCACACAGCTGCCAAGGGCCGGAGCGGGATTTACACTCAGGTCAGGCTGCCTCTGAAGCCTGAGTGCTTCCCACGCCAGCAACGAACAAATGGCTTATTTCTTAGTCTCTCCACGGCTTCAGGCTGAGCTGGATCGTGGCCCCGAGGCAGTATGATTAAGCCTTGTTCTTTGTCTGGGAAGTTTAGCCCGTGTCTCCACCCGGTGCCCCCACCACAATCTTGCTCTAAGCCAGCTGTCTTTATCTTTTAAAATCTTCACTTACAAGGCCATTAGGGGCAGGGTCCTAACCCAAAGGAGCAAAGCTCCACCAGGGAAATATCTAGCGGAATGAGGGAAGTTTTGTTGGGCAGGGTGTCAGTCCATTTACTTTGCTAAGAGGAAGAATAATCCTGACAAGAGGGCCCAGAATGGGCCAAAGAGGGAGGTAGAGCTGAAATCTTCTCAAAAACCTACTGGAAGGTGGTGGAAAATGCATATTTCGGGGCCCTATTTATATAGAGTCTGGTTGAAGAATCTGAGGTAGGCCCAGAAATCTGAATTTTTAACAAAGCCTAAAGCTTTTTGATGAGAGTTGTCAGTGGACGAGCAAAGAAAGCCCTCAATGAAATTTATGGAACAAAGGGATCCTGTAAAACAAGACTTTCCTTCACGCACCCGAAGATCTCACCACTGTTTTGTTCCTCACACAGCTGATTGGCACTAAGCTGAATGCTCCAAGTCCTTCCGTTGTTTACATGTCTGAGGCAGCTGATTTCTTGGACCCCATAAGCAGAACCTGACATAGAACTCTCTTCAGGCTTATCTCTTCAATGTGGCCTATCCACCCTGTATGACCAAACCTTTTGGATTTTATTATTCAATGCATTTGCTCCTCTCCTCAACTTTCATGGGCAGCAAATTTGAGAATTCTGCTCCCCACATCTTCCTTCCAGTCCCTGACAAGCATGTGAAACCAGACCCAAGCTCTATAGGAGGCTCTCCCCAGGTGGCCATGGGCCTTGAGGCCCATCCCCCGAGGACCCACAAGCCTTTGGACATGGACTGCTCCCTTCTCCAAGTCTCTATCATGAAGGATGCTATGAATGCAGCCATGGATACTGTAAATTCTTGTGTCCTCCCTCATCCCGTCAGAGGACACAAAGGCCACCAGGATCCAGCTCTGAGCTCACTGCATTTTGGATGCACAAGCCCGTTTTTCCACGGCTCGTGTCCAGAACCGTGACGTTAATTTAAGCTCACTGATGAGTAGAGCAGGTTTCTTCTCTCTGCGCCCCTTCCTGAGACCCAGGCCTACCTTGTCATCTACCCTGCAGTTGGCTGTCTCTAGTGCTCTAGGCTGGGAGTATCCTATGTCCGTGTTTGTGGCCCAGCATATGAACTGGGGTGGGGTGAAAAGCTGCAACTTGTGGGAATTTGGTTTTCCTCAGATTGGAGGTTTGAATAAGTGGTCAATGTAATTAGCTTTAAGCCTTGGAATGAAATCCCTCCTTTCCCAGTGGTGGAAGGGACGTAGCTGCCACCTTGTGCTTCCTGAGAGAGAACTTGAGCCCCCGAGCTGGTTACTTGCAACGTGAGGAAAGAGGCGAACTGAGGGGCCTGGCTGGGAACCCGGAGCTTGGAAATTTGATCTGGGACTGTAATAGCTCCAGGCGTTTCCCACATTTCTCATAGGGCTTTCTCATCAGAACTTGGGTTTCTTTTGAGTAATCCCTCCCCCTAAGCATGTCCCCTACTCTAACGGGGTGGAGGGTGAGAGCAGAGAGCGAGCGTTCAGCGTGTGTTAGGTATTCTGGTCTGGGTGTCTGTAAAACAACTGTCAGGCCCTGGCAGGTAGCTCAGTTGGTTAGAGCGTTGTCCTCATATGTTGCTGGTTCGATCCCTGATCAGAGCATATACAAAAACCAACCAACGAATGCATAACTAAGTGGAACAACAAATCAGTATTTCTCTCCCTTCCTTCTCCCTCTCAGATCAATAAATAAGAAAATGAAATAAAACCGCCATCAGCTTCTGGAAGGAAAAAGTGGGCACTCCACTGGGCTGGCAAGGTCCAGCGATGGGTATTCCTGGAAAAGGAGAAGGTTCTTCCTTCTTCTATGGTTCTGAAACTCCTTCACTGGGTTCAAGCTGTGCTGCACCCCATGGAATTTCCCCATACTTCCTGAGGGCAGCTGTCCTGGATCTAACCCCTCTCTTTCTCGGGCTGCCTACCCCTGTGGTCTCTGGCTCCCTGATTCATGCTCTTTTAGGAGCCAGGAGAGAGAGAGTGGCCTGCCCCTCGCTCCCACTACCACGTCGCAGCCATTACCCGTAACATCAGGCTCTCCCCCACTGCACCTCACATGTGGGAGTTGCGATTGCTTTGCCACACAGGCCTGGCCCTCTCTGAAGCTAGAGGCAGCAGCTGCTGGCAGAAGTTTTGGCCTGTAAAAAGAAAGAATGTGGAGGTAGCCAAGGAAGGAGAAAAGAGGACACTCTATCCTGGCATTTCCGGTGTCAGGATCTGCAGCAGAAAAAGTGGCCCCTCGGGGACTCAGTTCTGAGCCATGGCTATGCCAGCCCCAAGGAGGCAGAAAGCAGAAGGGGCCCCTCCCCCAACTTTCTATGAAGTGGAAATGGGGAACTACGGAGAGACAGGAACAGCAACCAAACCTTCTTTATGCCCTTCATGCATCCCTGAGAAAGCTGAGGCTCTGGGTTCTCACTTACTTTGTCATGAGCTGACTGTGGTGGGCTAGTCCTCTAACGTGGGCTTCTCTCTTTTGTGGACGTGGACTGCTGTGCTTGGCAATGAAGTGCCAGGGGTTCAAGAAGCCACAGGATAAATGTGGCTGTCCTCTCAAGGTCAAGTTTACCAGATGATGGGAGGGAGAACTACCATCATTTTTATATCAAATAGCCATGTATATATTTTGAAGTAGGAAGCAAAAATTCAAGTCAGTTTTTAAGAAAACAACATTTTATTTATTTTTAAGATTTTATTTATTTTTAGAGAGAGGGGAAGGGAGGTAGAAAGAAAGGGAGAGAAACATCAATGTGTGGCTGCCTCTCATGTGCTCCTGGCCAGGGACCCAGCCTGCAACCCAGGCATGTGCCCTAGCCAGAAATTGAACCAGCAACCTCCTGGGTCACAGGCCAGCACTGAATCCACTGAGCCACACCAGCCAGGGCTAGAAAACAACATTTTAAACAAATCTCAAACTTAGAGCCCCTACTAACATTCCAGTCCTCTGTGCCTCAGTTTCCTCATCTGAGAAGTAGGTGAATAATAATCCCACACTTGATGAGAAGTTTGTGAAGGTAAATGGAGGTGGGCGTGAGGGAGATCTGGGTGGAAGTAGACATTTCCTCTTCCTGTGCCGGCAGCTTTCATACTCCCTGCACTGCTGTCCCAGAAGAAAATTCTCATTTAATGGTTCATGGGGCTTCCCCCGGCTGAGCTGGGTGTGACGACCTCCATCTTGGGGCCATGCGCCTGGCCACCCAGATCTCAGTGGCCTGGAGACTTCCTGTCTGAGTCCTCTCTATCACGGGGGTAGCTTGGTGCAGGGCAGGGATGTGGACAGGGGCTAGACACCCTCCAATACTCATCCCTAACCTCTTCCTCACTCACTGACCCTGGAGAAGCTGGAGGGAGTGAGGCCAGGGGAAGGAATGGGGCATTCCTTTTTCCTGAAGGCTCAAAGTGCCAGGAGCATCTCCAGTGCTACACCTAGGAAGGGGGTTATGAACTGCCAACATGTGGACTGAATCTAGGCCCTACCTATGTTAGTGTGACCCACATCATACTTTAAAACTTGGAAATCCCAACCGAAAAGCTGAATTTCCTATTTCTCTTTAAAAGCTTAGGTCTGTCCAGTTTGGCCCATAAGACAGTAATGGACCAGAGTGAGAAGCCACTGCCACGTTTACGACAGACTTTGATACAGTCCCCACCACCCCTAATGCCTCACGCCAGTCCGTGTCTTCCATTCCCATCACCTGCCGGCTGCTGTGAGCAGGAGAGTATGCTCTCTGATGACATCTCCTGTGCACAGAGATGTTCAGTCAGCTGAGGCATGATTCCCACAGTCCAGAGAATGCTCTTTATTTAAAATTGGAGCACTTTTGACTGTCTGGAGTGGCTGGTGAGAGCCAGGTGGCAAAGGAAGGTCCCAGACCCTCCTCTTCCCACCCCTGTGGGTCACCATCTGCCCTTCATGCGGCCCTGCGTATTGGAGGGGCCCAGGGGCTGCAGGCATAGACCCCTGAGGGAGGTACAGTCCTGCTGGCGCTGCTGGAAAGGAAACCAATGGTCACATTTCTCACCCCTTGAACACTTAACTCTAGTAACAAGAGCCCCCTGCATGGACCAGGGTGGGTGGGTTTTTTGGTAGTGACACACCCCTGCGTGGATCACCTAGAGCAGCTTTCTTAAAGGGATCGTCCACTCTCCAAACCTCCCGGGTCGCGGGTAACCGCAGGGGTGAGGTCAGGGCCAACTTGTCATTCGTTCATTCAACATATAATTGTTCTGTGCCTACTCTGGGCCAGCAAATACGTGAGGTACCACTTCTTACCGTGTGACCTTGGACAAGTCACAATCTCTGCAGGGCCTCTCCTATCTGTAAAATCAGGACATTAGAGGATCTGCCTCAGAAAGTTGTTATGAGGAGGAAATGAGATGTTGCATGCCTGGCATGGAGCTGGTATACAGTAAGCACTTGATAAATGTCACCCATGTCACTAATCAGACCATTCAGGTCCCAGGCCTCTGTGGGTCTCACTGCCCCTGGCCTCCCTTCTCTGCCTCTGGCCTCCCTCCTCTTCCTCCCTGCCCTCCTCCTGTGCCCCAAGTCGGGACCCCAAAGCCAGCCCCACCAGGTGCACAGAAGCCCCATTCTCCCTGATGCACGTCCCCTCACCCCGCTCCTGGGGGACCCTGCCCAGTGACCTCACGACCCTGCCGTTTGCGCGGGCAAAGAGGGGCCTTTTGTTCCCCTGCTGATGGGCCTGGCCTGCAGCTCCCGCCCTAATCCGGCTAATTACCGTCCACACGGCGGTCTGTGCGCTCGCCCACCGCTTTCCCACGGCCGCGAAGAAAGCCCCTCAGTGCGGCGCGAGAACAGAGCGGCGATTCAGCCGCCCGCCCCTCTGCGCCCCTGCGAGGCCCGCTGCCACCCCTTTCTGCGCCGTCTTCTGCTCTCTTGTCCTCTGTCTCTCTCTGCCTGTTGGTCTCCGGGGCCGTCTTCTGATGATCCATCCGATTCTTTTCCTTTCCGCTTTCCTCTGCGTGTGCCTCTCCCCCTCTCTGTCTTCTCTCTGCCTCTCTGTTACCCTCCTCTCTGCCTGTCCACTCGGAGGGCTTTCTGTCTCTGTCTCTCTGTTCCCTGCATTACTCCCATGGCTAAGGTCCCACTTGCCCACTCCCCGTGGGTCCACTGGGGCCCCTGTGTGCCTCAAGCCCCCCTTTCTCTCCTTCCTGGGGACCCGCGGGTCTTTGCCTCTTCTAAATGAGTGGACACCTGATGTGAGGTCCAGGTGGGCGACCCTAGGACGGTGAACGAGCTTGCTGACAAGTTCCTACTACAGCTACCCCATGACTCTTCAGTGCTCTCAGGTCCCGGCCACCAGGAGATACTGAGATACACTGTGGCCTGGTGGAGCTGCCCACCTCACCAAGGGACAGTGGCCGGGTAGGGGCTGGCTGGAACACTTGTTGGGCAGGAAAATTCTTCCTGTCCCTCATTTTCCTTGCCTTTTCCTCACCACTGACAGGGATTTCCCAAACATGCTGGCCTTTGAATTAACAATCACCAATAAGCTACACAGCCCTGTGGGAGGGGTCCCAGCCAGGGCTTGGTGGTGCTGTCCCGGGGGAGGTGAGGCCTTTCTGTCTGCCCAGAAACCAAGGGCTTCTTTACATGGAGGTAAGTGAGAGAAAGGGTTAGCGAGTTTTGTGGGCTCATAAGTCACAAGAGAGCACAGCGTTGTTGTGGGTGTTTAGATCGGGGGGACAAGAGAGAAAAAAGAGACCAGTGAGCCCATGTTGGTCTCAGGCAAAATGAGGGAACCTGGGGAACAGGGGCAGGATGGAAAGATACACTAAGGACCCACAGTTGTTCAGGGCTGAGATGTGGGGCCCTGAGGCAGTCTGGCGCCCCAGCAAGAGCGTGCTTTCCTGAGTGTTTTCGCTAAGTGAGGTATGTGTGGTGTGTGTGGCATGTGGGTGGAGGGAGGAGGCCCTTGTGACCTTTCTCAACCTCTCCCACCAGCTCACTTCCTACCCTAATTGCCCACCCTGGCAGATCCTGGTCGTGGCTGAACTCCCATGGAATTGGCTTCAGTTGAAACAATGGTGGGTGAGTAGTGAACCCTCCACCGGCCAAGCCAAAGTGGAGGTGGCCAGGTTTAGGTATCCAGACACCCTTCAGCCTGGACCTCCTTTTCATGGGCTTTGCTGCTTGGGACTTTGTGAAACAGACAAGTGTCACAGTTCTCTCTGGGACCAAATGCAGGAAACCCCGGGCGGGTCTGGGAGCCAGATTTCTTCGTAACCTGCCCCTCGCTAACTGGGAGACCTCAAGTGTACCATTGGGTCTCTCTGAGCCTCAGTCTCCTTACCTGTAAAATGGGAATAATAATAATCTCTCCTCACAGGGTATAGTAAGGATAAAATGAGATACAGTTGTAGAATGTGTTCTGTCAGCCAACAACTTCCAGACTTTCCTGGCCAATACATTATACATTTTGACCCATTACTCACATGTGTATATGTATAATCAAAAGAAAAGTTTATACTTATTTTTATTACGTTGCATACATTAATTTATTCTGTCTTATTCTATCAGGTCTTGACTCATTGGCTTTTGAACTACAGTTTAAGGAATACTGCCATAAACCATGGAATGGGATATAAAAGCATCTGTGGTTTTACCACCTGGAGAGCTTGCTGGGGGTGGGGTGGGAGGGCAGAGCGGCCTTGGGAGCTGCCACTCTGGGCACACCCACCGTGACCCCAGCAGGGCCTACCACTGTTCTTCTCTGTGGCTGACCTGAGTCTTACTTCCCAGCCATCGCCCTGGACCAGCCCCCAAACTTCCCCGCTGACTGCAGTCAGCCTCATGCCCAGGGACAGACAGAGTCTGCTAGATCTGAATGGGACTTAGAGGTCACCTTGTCCTTCACTTTACTTTAAAGAAGAGGAAACGCTGAGGCCCAGCCAAAGAAAGTGATTTGGCCAAGGCCACCCAGTGGGTAGGTGGCAGAGCCAGGGTTAGAGCTCAGGTGCCATCTGGGGACCTGGCCTGCAACCCAGGCATGTGCCTTGACTAGGAATCGCATCGGCAACCTTTTGGTTCGTAGGCCAGTGCTCAACCCATTGAACCACAGCAGCCGGGGCTGAAAAACATTTAAATACACTTTAATGTTGAAGGCTTCTTGAGGGTGTGAGAAAGGTAGAATCAGGTGAAGCACAGGGTTTTTCTTTTTTTCTTTTTTAGCAGGGTGAAATTGTTCTGTATGATATTTCAGTGGCCTGTACATGAAACTGCATTTGTCAAAATCCATAGAACTTGACAGCGCAGAGTGAATCTTAATGTGTGCTTGCGTATTTAAAAAAATCATTTAGGAGGGTGGTAGATTCCAGGATAAAATGCAGATGATGACAAACCTGTGTGTATTACAAATGTATGAAACAACTGCACTGAAGCGGATGGGGGAAAAAAGTTTTGATTTAAGTAACTTTGGTATGAGTAGAGTTTGTAAGACTAAAGACAAAAGAAACTGTAGAAGCACTGTATTCCAACTGATGAAGTTGTTTTCCATGGCTAACAATTCAGAATTCCTAGGCATGTACATTGGAGCTGAACAATAAATGGAGGTAGATAGTGGGAGCCAGGTTTCCCACTGTAGGAGTGGCAGATGTGAGGTTAGAGACAAGGAAAAGGAAGAGGCTAAGATGATCCCGGTGATAATGGATTCGAGTTGTGAACACTTATATGAATTCAGGTGAACCTTTTTCTTTTTAAAATATTTTATTTATTTATTTTTAGAGAGAGGGGAAGGGAGGAGAAAGAGAGGGACAGAAACATCTTGCATACCCCGAGCTGGGGACATGGCCCTCAACCCAGGCATATGCCCTGACTGGGATTCGAACCAGCTACCTTTAGGTTTGCAGGCCAATGCTCAATCCACTGAGCCACAACAACCAGGTCTCAGGTTAACCTTAATATAGACACAGACAGCTATATACAGAAATACTCATCGGTCTATATATATCTAGTTTGATAGGCACACAGGTTAGTTTATAAACACATATTTTCCTACCCTGTCAGCTGAGAAGGCCCAGAAGCAATGACACCAGTAGCAACAAGCACACTTAGTGCCCAGACCTTGGTTTCTAACATCATTTTCTGATAAAAGGAGCCAGGGATCTTTGGAGAAATGGCTGATTTTAGTGGCGGGGCATGGAAAATAGAAGATGAGCTGGAGCATCTTGTAGTGCTAGAAACTAAGGAAGTGCTAAAAAAAAATTAATAGGGGTATGTCAAAGAGACATACAAGAGCTTCAGTGACCAAAGCTGAAATAATTTGAGCAACAAATACAGTAGTATTGGGTTATTACCCAGAGTATAAAATAGTCATGAGTCCATACTTATATACATAAATGATTTAACAATTAAATTATTAAATAAAATAAAATAAATAGGGGAGAAGAGAAAAAAAACTGTAGAAGAATTCCAGATGACTTACGAAGGCTTCACACTCAAGGAGGAGCTTAGCTCCTCATTCCTTAAATGGGGGCTGCACAGAGTGACTTCCTCCCTAACAGTACAGGAACGGGGAGCAAGGAGTAACTTGATAGTGGAGAAACTTGACAAATGCTGCTTCAGTCCAGTGGTCAAGGTCAACATTGACAGCGATGAGTCATGTCTATAGTGTGTACCCTTCACATTGTAGGATAAAATAGCACTTTGTGGTCTTCCTCCTCCAAACCTGTAACTTCAGTCTAACCATGAGAAAAACATCGTGCAAGTTCCAATGGAGGGACATTCTACAAACTACCTGACCTGTACTCCTCAAAACTGTCAAAACAGTCAAAAACAGGGAAAGCCTGAGGAACTGTCACAGACCAGAGCAGCCTAAGGAGACATGACAACTAATGCAATGCAGTAACCTGGAAGAGAAAAGGGATAGTAGGCGAAAAACTAAGGAAGTGTGAAGAAAGTGTGGACATACACTTTAATAATGATGGTGATAATGTTGCAAGGCCAACCATAATGTATCAGTATATTCGTCCACTCATTGTGACGAATGAACCATACTAACGTAAGATGATAATGGTAGGGGAAATTGGGTATGCAGAATATGGGAACTCTCTGTACCACCTTTGTAACTTTTCTGTAAACATAAAACTGTTCCAGAATAAAAACTGTATTAAAAATATTGAAGGCTGGCAATTATTCACAGCTTGTGGCTGAGACAGGTGGAACGAGGAAAATGCCTCAGGGGAGGTATCAAGGAAGTATAGAGAGAGGATTTCGGGAACTTCTCAGGGCTGAGAAAAACAGATTGGGAGGCAGGGCCCAGGAGAAAGGTCTGTGCATGCCCCAGCCAGAGCAGATGCACCACAAGGGAAGGGTGCCTTTGGGACAGGGTGTTTTGGAGCCCTTCCCCGATCCGAGAGGGTTTCTGGAGGCGGTGAGTGGGTGGGGAGTGATAGCCTGGCTCCTTGCCCGCCTGCCTCTTCCCGGCTTAGCGCGTCATACCTCTGCGACCAGCCCTGCTCGGCACCTGGGCACAGTCCACAACGGGGGTTCAGGGTTCAGCTCTGGAGTTAGAAAAGCTCTGCCACTTACCAGTGGTGCGCCCTTGGATTAGGCTTGCTCCCGCGAGCTTCAGAGTGCTCATCCATGGAGAGCAGTGAGAAAACCTGTGTCCATGGGTTGTTGCAAAGGTAAGATGAGATAAGGCCCATGAGGGCCCAGGCCTGGTACACACTGGAGACCTCCTTGGTTGGTGCGGCACGGACCGATAGTCTTCTCGGTTGCTTCTCCCCCATTCCTTAGATCCAGTCCTTCCTCTGGATCCTAGGCCCGATGTGTGGTTTTAAAACATGGTCCCCAAATTCTTACACTCTTGTTTGGAAGTGGGGTTTATATCCCCTACCTTTGAGCCTGAGATATATGACATCTTCAACCAGTAGAGTATGGCAAAAGTGCCACTGTGCCAGTATCTGGGCCTCATCTTTAAGAAACTGTCAGTTTCTACTTGCTGTCTCTAGGGATTCTCCTTCCTGGGACCCAGCCACCATGCTGTGAGGAAGCCTGAGAGCCTGCGGATAGCCCCACGTAGACAGCAGCAGGGCTCTGGCTCCCAGTCCGGGCTGAACGCCCAGCGGTCAGTCAGTTCTCACTCGCCAACCGTGTGCCTGAGTCATCTTGCAGTTCGCCCTCCTGGCCTCAGCGAGCTGCCCTAGCTACCATCTTGTAGAGCAGAACCTGACCTTCCTCCCGTGCCCTGCCCAGACCGTAGATTCATGAACTAAAGAGGTGACCGATGATGTTTTAAGCCACTGAGTTTTGAAGTCGTGCCACCACAGTAACCCGAACACCCAATAGATAACTGGATCGTCTTCCCCGTATGTGAGTTGTGGCGTGTAGTGCATAGGCTCTGGAGCCAGGCTGCCTGGGTTCAAACCCTGACTCCACACCATACCAGTTGGATGCCTCTAGGCAAGTTATCTGCTTTCTTTGTGCCTCAGTGACTTCGTCTGTAAAATAGGGATAATAACGGTAGGTGTTATAGAATTGCTGGGAAGATTAAATAAGCTAATAAACGCAAAGTACATAGAGAAGCACCTGGTATGTGTGTGATTATTCTGCCAAACCAAGGTGTCAGTGCTTCTGGGTTTTGGAGTGCTAGCCAGCTGGGTCTACCTTGGGTCACTGAAGGTTATCCATGCATGGGCACTTGGGTCCCCAACCAGACCCCCAGGTGCCAGCGGCCTGCCTCTCTGGACTGAAAGTTTTCACTTCGCCAGCGCCTTGCTCGCTCTCGTGGTATTTGCGGCCCAGCCCTCCTGGCCCCCGGTCCCTTCCTGCCCCTCTCTGATTCTGACTGTGTGTCCCAATTCCTTTTGGCTGCTCTGTTCAGGGAATAAATAAGAGTTGTCAGGTGGATGTAGAGTTCCCACTATGGGGGTGGGGTGCAGATGGGGTGGATCTTCAGTTCATAAATGTCACCGGGGAGCAGAAACTTATCATTTGCGCATCTTGTGGGAAGACATTGATTTGTTGCTAGAATAAGAGCCCAGAGAGAATGGGACGCAATACGAGTGAGTCTTGCCACAGGCAAGCCAGAAAGTTTTCACAAAGTCTTTCTCAGGAACTGCCTAATGGCATGCGGCAGGCTTCTGAGGAAGGTAAGGTTTCATCTTAATTAGGCTGAGCCTGAGAAAAACGAACATGCTCTAAGAGACTTTCCCGTATACGTCTTCGTGCAGTTCCTGGGAACACAGACTTGCTTGGGTCCAGGCTGCACCCCGGACTCAGGTTTCACTTGCTCTAGGAGCTCCTTTTTGTTGAAGGCACACAGCAACCTGGGGTGCAGGGGAATTTCTTTGACATGCCTTTGGAAGGGGGACCACTGCCCCAGCCTGAGGAGCAGGGAACAGAGACCCCATGGGGGTCAGGAGAGCAGCTTGAGCTTGGAAGCGAGCTGGGCCTACAGCCCCACTTCAGGATGAGCCCCCCTGTTGCCTTCAATTCCACATTGCATGTGGAAGAATGAACGACCCACTTCTTAATGCTGGGAAAGCCATGTGGATGATGTTGGCAGGCAGAAACAGAATTCGGAAACTGTACCCCTTCCTTTCTGGCCCTCAGAGGAGACAGGGAGCAGAGAGAATTGAGGGTCTGCACCAGACTGAGAGGATCTGGGCACATAGGGGCATTGAGCACCTCCACAGGGAGGACAGTTCTGCCAGATGTGCTCCGCGAGGGGCTGGGCAGGAAGCAGGAGGGCCCTAGCCCCCAGCAGCGTGGGGCCTGACTGTAGGGAGAGACAGAAGTCCAGCTGGGAGAGGAAACTGCGTGAGGAAGTCTGCCACAACCCACCTGGGCCAACTGACCCTCAGCAGGAGTCACTGAGAATCCCATTTCTGGAGGTGTTCAGGGCATGTCGAATGTGGCTGATGTGTGAAATGCAGAGAGCCCTGGGTCTAAACTGGCTCTCTGCCACTGACCACGGTGACAAGATCAGGCAAAATCCTTAACCTCTTTGAGTCCCATTTATAAAATAGAGACAGTAGGGTACACAAACGTACACAGATACGCACAGTACCGCCGCCACCACCACTATTGATGACAGTTTCCAGAGCAAAGGCATTTTTGCTTGGGCAGGTCTCTGATATGTCAGTGTGTCCTGTCACCAAGAAAAGTTAGAATAGAAGGTATTTCCCAAACCTAACTGTTCTCAGAGCAGTTTCTGCCATGAGGTGCCTCTCTTGGAGGTAATGATCAATTTGGTAGCTCTTGACCTTGGCTGGTTGAACAACGAAATACCACAGAGCTTAAAAATAAATGTATAAATGATGCCCAACCCCAATCCAGGGTGATGGAATCCTGGTGGCGCCCGGTAGCCTCCTTGCTTTAAGGCCCCTGTGATTCTCACACGCAGGCAGGAAGAATAAAGGCACCAAGGTCCGCGGCAGTGACTTGACGGAGGACTCCTTCACCGGTGGTGCCTCTCCCGGTCCCCACAGGCAGGCTCATGTTGAGGAAAGGAAATAAGACACCTGCTCCCTCAAATGCACATCTAGATGCCACCAGTTCCTGGCAGGACTCAATGCCTTCCAAGACCCTTATGTCCCTCAGCCTCTGCTGGCATCGGGGCACCTCCATGGCCATGGTGGCTGGGTAGTCCCTGGCTCTGATTTCAGCGGCCCAGGCTGGCACAGCCCGGCCTCCCTCCCAGGTCTGGTGTGCAGCTGGCTCGAAGCCCAGAATCTGTCGGAGGCTTCATTGAGATGCTGCCCCAGCTCTGCCCTAGTTCAAGATTTCAGAGTCCTAAGCACCCACCCCAGGCTTTTCCTGCGCCCTTTCTCACCCTGGAAACAGGCGTCAGTTTCTGGGAGCCCAAGGGGATAGTGGGCTTGTTCCGTAGCGGGGAAAGGCCCTGCAGAACCAAAACGGCGGGGGTGGGGGGGAGCCTCACAGGCTGACCCTGTAGAAGCGTCCAGATTGTTGGTCCTGATTAAGGGGGTGTTTCTTTGTGGCTTGTCTCTCCCTGCGACGGTGGCTCTTTCTAACTTGCACAGAGGTGTAGTATGTGTAAGTACTGGTCTAAGTGCTGCTGTCTGGCAGCTTGCAGCGTTTGGCCTAAGAAGTCCAGTCCAGCCCCACCCTGAGACAAAGAACAAAAGCACCTTCTCCTCCCACACCCAGGCCAGCCCAGCACCCCTTATGAAACCCAGGAGGGGAGGACAGAATGGATGGCTGTGCAGAGCCTGTCTTAACTTCTCTAGGTATTTCTTGAGCCCAGAATCCCTTTCACACCCACCTGGTGTGTGACGTGTTTGTGGGAATGACCGGGTGAGGACCAACAATCATGCTTAGTTTCCCGGCCTTTGAGACTCCGTGATACTTGTGGATTTTCTCTCCCAAAATACCCATGTACGCATCTACCACAGAAGCATGAAGTTCCAGGGGGACGGGAGTTCATGACCCCCAGGCAGAAGTCCTTGTTCTAGAATTGGGGGCGTGTGGCTTTGGCTCCAGCCCTGGCTCTGCTGCTCTTTTATAACCTGTTTCCGGGGCATACGTGTGCTCATTCGGAGACAGGGCTCTGGTTTTTCCCAGACAGGACTACAGGAGAATTGGCTGAGGCAGGTCTGTGGGCTGGCATCCAGCTAGCTGCCTGGGGGCTCCCCACCCAGAGTGGGGTGGGTACAGTGGCTGCCATGGGTGCCCCACCCAGATCCCTTTACCAGCTGCTGGGAGATTCGGCTGCTAAGGCTTACTGCTCCCTCTTCTCAGAAGAACTGTCCTGGCCTAACGTCTGTCGGTCCATCTGGCAGATTAACTCTGCCAGGCGCCCAGCCCCCAGCTCCAGGCTGCAGCCAGTGCCTGACCCAGGATACCGCAGGCTGAGTTAATGCCCTGGTGACTAACCTCCAGAGCCCCATGACCATGGTCAGCCTGGAGCTGGAGGCCACATCCTTGCTTGGGTTCTCCCCTGCCCCATCATGTTTCCCTCCCTCCCTGCCCTGATCCTGAGAGTATTCCCCCGATAAACTTTTTTTTTTTTTTTTAAACAGGGATAGCCACTTTAGGCTCTGCTTCTAGGATCCCAATCCGAGATGCATCTCAATCTGGCCTACAAGATCTCTGAGGGCCCCTGGCTCCAGGTAGCTGTAGGGCAGGGGCAAAAGGTCAAGGCGCCAGCTATCCTTGGCTGCAGAAGCTCAGAGAAGACACGTGGACAGGATAAGCTTGGAAGCCCGAGCTGGGGGCTCAAGGCTGGGCAGAGGAGGAAGACCCGGAAGGGCTGCTCGGCCAGTCTCCTCTCTCCCCTCGGCTCCCACCCCAAGCCTGGCCTCCGAGAACCACATATTGCCAGTCCTGCCTCACAATTGGCAGAAGCCAGACCCTTGGCAGGAAAACTTGGGAGAAATTGAGTACTGGGGCTTCCCCCAGTGTGGAGAAAGGGCTTGACTGTGTTGGAATGGTTGGAACAGCTGGCCCGCCCACTGCAGCTGGCAGCAGGCTTGTGGAGTTGGGGAAGTCTGCTTCCTGTGACCTTCCTTCTCCTTTCCTGTTAGGAGGAGGGGTGGGGGGCCTGATAGCTTCCCTCTCTCATGCTGACTTAGCTGCTCCCTGGGTGGATGGGCAGGTGGGGCAACCTTAAACACAAAGGCGGCGATACAATGGGGGTGTTTCAAGCACTGCCATCGCCCAAGATGGGAACTTCTTTGGGGGTCTTCCCATCACAGCAGGTAGACCTTGCCCTGATCTCAGAGAGAAGGGAAGCCCTTTGACACTTGGGTGATTCTGACATCCTCCCCCATGCCCTGCACATAATGCCTGCCTGAACATTGGCACACCCTCTGGGCATTTGGGGAAGGGAAATCTGGAGGAGGCTCAGAGCGAGGTGCAGCGCCCAGCCGAAGGGCTGAGGAGAAGGAAGTGCTAGGCGTGATGCTGGATGAGCTGCATCAGCATTCCTGGGCCCATGCAGCTGGCCACCTATTGCTGCAGCCACTACTTCCTGTGCTCAGCCTATGGGAGGCCACCGACACCAGAGGACAGTCTGTCCCCAGCGGCTTCTTTGCTAAGCTCAGAGTGCTGGCCCTGTGGGCCCAGCAACCTGGCCCTGAGAACTGTGACCATTGTCCTGTCCAGCATGTTTATCCCAAACTTTCCTTTTACCAGCAAGAGCCAGAGAAGCTGGGGCTCTCTGGGCTTCAGGGAGGGGGCACAGAGTGACTTCTGGGTTTGTGTAAGCATGGCAATCGCAGGCTCATGTGACCACTGGGAGCGGAAGCTGATTCAACCCTCTGGGGACAGCTTAGCGATGCTGGTTTCAAATGCTAAAGATATATGTACCTTCTGACTCAGCAGTCTGTTTCTGGGAGTTGGTCCTAAGGGAATAGTAATCCGTTCCCGCAAGGCGCGTGTTGAAGAACACGGGCCTCAGCCCGTTTTTGAACCGATATTGGTCAATGGGAGGTTAGTACAGGCACACAATAGAGAATTTGGCAACATTTGCACAGTGATAGAATTATCAATACAGCTGCGTGAAGATTCTGGTGCGTGTCTTTTGGCAGCAGAAGCACGCCTTTCTCTTGGATACACACCCAAGGTACAGCTGCTGGGTGACAGGATTTGTATGTGTGCCACTTGGGTTGATGTTGCTGAACAGTGATTGTCCCAGCGAACACTGCCACCACCAGTTTACGGGAGCTCCACTTGCTCTCCAACCATCTTCTCCAATGTTCAGTATGGTCAGCCGGTTTCATTTTGGTTTTTCTAGTGGATGTGTAAACGTCTCGCATTGTGGTTTTAATCTGCATTTCTAAATCTATGTCAACCGAAAAATGGTTCAACAAATCGTGCTATATTTATCAGATGGAAATTTATACCGTCCCTGAAAAGAATGAACTCTGGATTCATGCAGCTACCTGAGTGAACCTCAGAAGAGTTACCTGGAGTGAAATAAGCCAATCCTATAAGAGTGCGTAGCGTATGATTCCATGTAGAGGGAATTCCAAGGCAGGCAAAACTGATCCAAGGCGATGGAGGTCAGAATGGCTGCCTAAGGGGGGAGGGAGGCAAGAACTTTCTGGAATGTTAGAAATGTTCAATACCTTGATCTCAGGAGTGGTTAAACAAGTGTATACATATATAAAATTTTATCAAACTTAGTATCTTCGCATTTTGTTATATCTAATATATATTGAAAAAATTTACAAATATGTACCAAAAAGAAAGAAAATAATGCAGACCTACATGGATTAACCTGAAAATTATGTTCAAAATATATGTAAAAAGCAGATTGCAAAGTTCTATGGGCCTTTAAGGCGTTCCTCATAAACTCTTCCTTGGTGAAAGTCTAGAGAATCTCATTTTAAGTTGCTATAAAATGCAGAGCTATACTGAATAGAAGTCTTTGAAAAGGAGACAAAGTGCATGGAGATAAGAAATAACTCAATTGTACATTGATGAGGAAACCAAATATTATACAAAAGCTCTCACAAGCACACTTAGAAGAACTGCAGAGAACACCCTGTGTCCAGAGGGCCTTGATGAGGCAGGTACATCTGTAAATTATATCAATGGAAACAGAGAAAGAAATCTGGAGTATTGCTTCTCCTCCCTTCTTTCCTTCCTCTCTCTTCTTCCGCGTCCTCTTCTTCCCCTTCCTCCGGCTCCAGCCATTTCTAACAGGGAGGCTCGCTTCTTGCTGCCCGTCCCGTGAATGGGAATCTTGGCAGAGGGACGGAATACGTGATGTAAACTGGGGCTGGGGTCCTGGTCCTGATGCTGCACTTCCTGGAAGGGTGACCTTGGGATAACCTCTTGTCTTCTCTCAGTTTCCGTTTCATCAGCTGCCAGACAGGGATAATAGTCCTGCCACGCTAGGTATCTGGCCAAGTCAAGGGAGCAAACGATTGGAGATGTGTTAATAAATGGCCAAAGAACTCCAATACCTCGAATGTGGGGTCGGCAATGCTGGGATGGAGGCCCAGAATAGACTCTCATGTCAGGTGGCCTTGGGATGAGTCCCGAGTACATCACTTCCTGTGTGGCCTCGGGCACAAGTTTACCCTTTCTGTCCCTTGGCAACTTTGTCTTTAAAACAGTGATAAGACAGTGTCTAACTCAGTTGCTGTGATAGTGAAAGGAGATCATATTTGTAAATAAGGAGTGAAGCGAGTGCCTGGCTAGAAGAAATGCTCAGAAAACCAAGCCACAGAAGCCCACAAGCTGCTCCTAGATCACTGACGTCACGTTACCTTTTCCCACCCTGCAGCACTGAGTCAGCCAGTGCAGGCACTCAGCGCAGACTCGACCCTCTCTGAGGGCGGGAGCTCCACTCTGCCCTCTGGGGTGGGAATAGTGCCCACCCTTGCCATTCAACTTGCCCCCACACTGGTCTTGGCTCTGCAGTGAGTTCATCTGAGTCATCGAGCTTCATCCTTATGTGGGAGAGGACAGTCCTTACCAAGTATTTTGTGGGGGTTGAGGCTCCTGCAGGACCAGAGATACCAGGAGGGTCTCTGAAATCCAAGCACAGAGAGTCTGAATGAGGGCTCAGGGTTCTGGGGGGAATGGTCCAGGAGAGGGGCATTTGGAGTGGTCCCATCATCATCCTTGACTTGCCCACGGGGATTGCAACAGGGGGTGGTGAGTGGTGAGTGGTGAGGTGGGAGTGTGGGGGTCGGGGGAACAGCAGGCAGGAAGCCATGTAGAAAAGGGGCCTGGAAGGAAAGAGGCCCAGCAGCCCGGAGGCCTCCCTCAGGGCACCTGTACCAAAACGCAACTCCGGCCAGCACCCAGCAGGAAGTTCAGTCTGACACCTACTGTGTGTCCAGCACTGTGGCATTTTGAGTACAGCAATGGACAAAACAGACACTGTTCTTACCTCAGGAAGTTCTCAGCCTTGAATAAGGACAGACAAGTCCCTGGAAAGACAAGAAAGATGTGCAATTTTAGGTGAAGGACAACAATGATGGTTACTGTACCAGGTGCCTATCTAAGCCCTTTCCACATATTATCTCACTGAATCATTGTCACTGGTCTCAGTCTGCTCAGACAGGGGAATGCCGGGCTGGGTTTGCGAGGGTGGGGTGGGGAGGACTTGCCGTAGGAAATGGCCTCTCAGCGCAGTGGAGGGAGGGCATGGTTTATCTGAGGCCATGCCGCCTTCCCTGTACCACCAGCGTCTGTTTCCCGGTGCCTTCCACCCGTCCGTTCTCTAGGAGGTCTTTGACATTCTACTTAACCCCCAGGCTCAACAGTCAGAGGGTCCCCCTTCCTAAGCCCCCATCCCCAACTGCTCCCTCTTCTTACCCGACCCTTTTACACAGTTTCAAAGTCAAAAGGATATTGGAGCTACCCTTTGCACAGAGATCAGGAAGCTGAAAAGTCCAGGGACTGGTTCAGGGCCGCCCAGCTGGTCCTGCTGAGCCAAGGGACCCAGACCTCCCGGGTCCCACTCCAATGTTTTTCCCACCACGTGTCTCCCGGGGCTTTTGTGGGGTTGACTGGGCTGAGCTCAGGGCTTGGGGCTCCGAGGTCTAGAGATAATAAAGACGGTCATTAAAGTCCCCCGGTTGAGCTGGGAGCGAAGCAATGGAATCTGAGGCTTTTCCACTTGGGAAAGACAGTTTTTCCTGTTCTGCCTTTGGCTGCTCTATTTTCTTCCTTTGTGAAACCATTTCGGCCCCTCCCAGTGCCGGTTTTGCCCAGACTCCTGGTGGAGATGGTTGTGCCACCGTGTGGTTTATAATGGGGTGGGGGCATCTGTGCGAGTGTGCGATGAGCCCTGTGACGGCACATCTGTCCATCTGTGTAAGCATCTGGCTGCCTGGGTGTGATGTGACTCAAATGCTGAGGCTCATGTTCCCTCAGCCTCCCTTCCCTCCCACATCACCCCGTGCCCCCACAGCAGCTGTATCCCACCCCCAGCAAAAGAATGTCCCTGGCAACCACAGTGCCCACACAGGCTGGACACAGCAGCACAGGTGGGAGCAATGCGTCCAACTGGCTCTGTGACAGGCCGCCCAGGAGGAACCTGCCTGCCAGTGTCTCCCATTGGCGTTGCCTGCCACAGCTGTTGTCCCGAGGGACAGGGAAGCCCCTAGAGGAAAAGCCTGGAGGCCCAGCAAGCAGTCCACGGGAGCCCTACTGTATCCTGCCTGGAGCCCAGTCCAGGGAGCAGTGGAATTGGCCAGGAACCCCTGGAGGGCAGGGCCTTGTCATCTATGCCTCTCTTGGTGCCCCATCAACAGATATGTCCTCAGCACCTAGAGTGTGCCAGGAGCTGGGGCCTGGCCAAGGAGCTTTCAGTGCGGACAAGCGTAAGTTCCCATGTGAGACCTGAATTGTCAGGCGGTGGGGATTACCAGGGTGGGAGGGGCTTCTTTTAGAGAAGAGTACTGTGGTTATCAGAAGTCCCAAAACCACTTGCGCTGAGGGCATAAAACCCAGACGGCATCTACTCTCATGACAATAGTAAGCAGAACCTCCTCAGGGTTGTGAGGAAAGCCCAGAAACCTAGTTTTGGAGAGTGAGAGTGAGGTCCATGAGTGCTTTGGGAAGGCAGGGTGGCATCTGCGGTGGGTGCGAGTCCGTGGCGAAGGTGAGAGGGTGGGCTGTCAGAGACTCAGTAGTGGCAAGAGTGTGGTGGTCAGAAGGGGGCAGGCAGTTCTGGCTCAGCTGCAGTGCCCGGAGAAGAGGCTGGCAGGTGCCAGATGTGGACAAACATCTGTTTGTGAGGTGCAGAGATTCAGAGGAGAGAAACTTAGTGGGGTCCAGAAGGCTTCAGTGGGAGCTCTGAGACAGGGAAGAGAAGGAAAACAGGATGACATCCAAGATGAATCTTGCAGGCCCTCCACTTCCCGCCTTGATCCCGAAGGCCAGCGGCCCAGGCTTAGACAACCAGGACCACAGTATCTGAGAGAACAGGCACCCTCAGGTTGTCCCAGCAAGGATGGATAGGTCTGAGACCAGGAAAACAGGTGCTTGGTATGTCTAGGGAGATCTAGTACTTGTGACATGTCTTAGGTGTATTCCCCCATGGCAAAGCATCTAGAGGGAAGATAGGTGTCTCCAAGAATCTACTAGTTGTCCTTGTATAGGCAAGGCATAGCCACAGTTTCATAAAGAAGAAAACAGAGCATAATCAACCCTAAATCTGAGCTCTTAGTCCATTTGTTTTGCTGGCATTTTGAGAAATTTGTGCCTAGCTGCAATTATTCAGAGGTAATAATAAGAAAGTTTTATTGTTTTGTTACTGCTTTATTTTCTGCCAAAAAAGGAAAATTCATAAGTGTCAAGAAAGAAAAGAACAAACTAAGGGAAGTTGATGAGCTATACAATTGGGTTGAAATAGAAGCTAAAATTTTGAGAACTTTGATCAGGAAATAGAGTATGTTTGTGAAATGTGAGTATTTGTGTGTGTTTGTGAATGTGGTACAGGTGTGTAGTGCCTGTTGATGCACAAGACATGTGCATGTTGTGTAGTATAAACATGGCATGAGAACTTCCAGCCAAGATGGAGGTATAGGTAGACACACTTTGCCTCCTCTCACAACCTAAAGAAGGACAGCAACAAATTTAAAAATAAAAAAACAACCAGAACCACCAGAAAATCGAATTGTATGGAAGTCTGACAACTAAAGAGTTAAAAAAGAAAGATTCATCCAGACTGGTAGGAGGGGCAGAGATGGGCAGCCAGAGTGGAGAGGACACTGCAAGGCGGTGGCTGGCAGACGGGATGGTCCCACATTTGCATGCAGATAAACCGGGAGGGATAACTGCGGAGTGAGGCAGACTGCACAAGCCAGGGTTCCAGCAAGGGAAAAGAAAGCCTCAAGACACCTGGCTGTAAAAACCTGTGGGGATTACGGAGGCAGGAGAAACTCCCAGCCTCACAGGAGTGTTCGCTGGAGAGACCCACAGGGTTCCAGAATATACAAAAACACACACACCTGGGAATCAGCACCAGAAGGGCCTAATTTGCCTGTGGGTAGCGGGGGAAGTAACTGAAAGTGGGTGAGATCCAAGCAAGCAGCATCGTTCCCTCTCAGGCCTCTCCCCCACATATAGTGCCACAACACAAGGACATGAGTTGCCCGACCCTAGCAAATACCTAAGGCTCCACCCCTTACAAGGCAACAGGAGCACCGAGACAAAGAAATATGGCCCAAATGAAAGAAAAGATCAAAACTCCAGAAAAATACAACTAAGCAATGAAGAGATAGCCAAACTATCAGATGCAGAGTTCAAAACACTGGTAATCAGGATGCTCACAGAAATGGCTGAGTATGGTCACAAAATAGAGGAAAAACTGAAGGCTATGCAAAGTGAAATAAAGAAAAATACCCAGGGAACCAATAGTGAAGGCAAGGAAACCAGGACTCAGATCAACAATTTGGAGCAGAAAGAAGAAATAAATATTCAACCAGAACAGAATGAAGAAACAAGAATTCAAAAAAAACAAGGAGAGGCTTAGGAACCTCCGGGACAACTTTAAATGTTCCAACATCCAAATCATAGGGGTGCCAGAAGGAGAAGAGGAACAGTAAGACATTGAAAACTTATTTGAAAAAATAATGAAGGAGAACTTCCCCAATCTGGCAAAGCAAATAGACTTCCAGAAAGTCCAGGAAGCTCAGAGAGCCCCAAAGAAGTTGGACCCAAAGAATTTGGACCCAAGGAAGCACACACCAAGGCACATTATAATTACATTACCCAAGGTTAAAGATAAGGAGAGAATCTTAAAAGCAGCAAGAGAAAAGGAGACAGTTACCTACAAAGGAGTTCTCATAAGACTGTCAGCTGATTCCTCAGAAGAAACCTTACAGGCAAGAAGGGGCTGGAAAGAAGTATTCCAAGTCATGAAAGATAAGGGCCTACATCCAAGATTACTCTCTCTGGCAAAGCTATCATTTAGAATGGAAGGGCAGGTAAAGTGCTTCCCAGATAAAGTTAAAGGAGTTCATCATCACCAAGCCCTTATTATATGAAATGTTAAAGGGACTTATCTAAAAAGAAGAAGATCGAAACTATGAACAGTAAAATGACAACAAACTCACAACTATCAAAAACTGAACCTGAAAAAAACCCGAAACAAACAAAGCAAACAACCGGAACAGGAACAGAATCACAGAAATGGAGATCACATGGAGGGTTATCAGCAGGGAGGGGGTGGGGAAGGGAAAGGGGGAAAAGGTAGAGGGAATAAGAAGCATAAATGGTGGGTACAAAATAGACAAGGGGAGGTTAAGAACAGTATAGGAAAGGGAGAAACCAAAGAACTTATGTGTATGACCCATGGACTTGAACTAAGTGGGAGAATGCTGGTGGGGGGAGTGGGTTTGCAGGACAGAGGGGAATAAAGGGGAGAAAAAAAATGGGACAACCATAATAACATAATCAATAAAATATATTTAAAAAATAAAAAGGAACACACATTCACACACAAAAAATAAATGTAGCGAATGTATTTACTGTGAGGTAAACAGTAGGTGTGTCTGTGGAGCACAGAGGTATGTGTGTTCCATCAGAGGTGTGTGGGGCACATGAAGTGTGCATATTGTATGTAGTATAAAATATGTATTTGTACAGGATGTGCGCACATCATGTATGTGTTCCTGACCTGTGATGTATGCAATCTGGGTAACCAGTTGGCATCCTTGCCACCTGACGCACTGACCTTGAGCATGGCCTGGCAACGACATGAAGTAACGTCAGCGTTTGAGAGAGAAGAGCCCTGAAGTTTTGGGGGGGCTTGCTCTTCCAAGAAGAAATCAGAAATTCCTGGGGTCTGCTGTACACACCCTGTGAAGTCCAGACAAGCAGAAAATTTCCTGGATTCCAATGGAAACCCAGCTGCCAGCTCACAGGGCTGATGAAAAGCCTTGCAACTTTCAATGTCCAAGAAAAAAATTCCTCATCAGACTGCGCAGACCTTTTCTCTACTTCAGCAAAGATCGAAAATGTTCCCAATGGTCTTTTACTGGGCAGTTGAGCAATTTCCGTGATGCATTTGGTGCACTCACCATCCCTACCCTGACCCTTTCTGAAAAGTTTGTCTACTGTTCACAGTAAGGGCTGTTTTCCCACACAGCAGAGGCCACAAAATGCGGCAAACCAGTCTCTTTTAGCTGCCTTCAGGTAAGATGTCCAGAAGATTTCACTCCTCAGGCCAGGGGGCAGAACACGGAGTGAAGACCACTCTGCTGTGAGCCCTTGCAGAATTCACAGCGCCTTCTCGAGCCTCTGGATTCCTCAAGAAATGTTGTCAGTTCGAACCCGTCCTGCTACTCAGGACTGTGGTGTGAGCCAGAAGTAACAGTCATGAATGTTTTTGCAGAGTTGAAGGGACAGTCCCAAGGGGCAAAGTTGTTCCTGGCACAGGGCCTGCTACCTAGTAGGTGTCCAGTAAATAGCTTTGAATGAATGAGTGGCCAGAAAGGACCATCCAAGAGAAACAGTGTGATTTCCACCCACCGCCAAGCAGAGCTTCCAGGGCAGGGCTGGGGGCGGACATGTCTGCCTGTCCAGCTGTCAAGTTTCCTCCTCTCTTTTCCGGTCCCTCTCCCGATCAGCTCGCTGGTTCCCACGTCCCCCACTCAGGGGCTTCTGCTGTCATGGTTTGGCTGTTATCAGTGCCCAGGGTTCTGCCAGCCTGGACTCTTCACTGTATCAAAACAAGGTGAAGGTTGTGGGGAGGGGAGGTTTCAGGGACTGATGAGAAAAAGAAACACATTCCAAATGTAGCTGATTAGTGCAGCCTCAGGTGAGGAAACCAAGGTTTAGAGGAAGATAGGGACATTCCCAAGGTGACATGGAAAAGTAGAAGAATAATATTGATTGTTGAAATTATGTTAATGGTAGTATCTACTATACTAGCAGGATACGAGCTAATATTTTTTAAAATGTTAACTAGTCTCTCCCCTCAGTATTTCTTGTACTCTTTAGTTCCCTATGCTTCCTGTAGTTAGTCTGCTTTGAGGCCCACACAGAAAATGGGAGTACTTGGGTGGTTCCTGAGGCTCTTGGAGGGGGCCCAGTAAGGGTGCTAGGGGCTGGATGCATCAGGCGAGGATGCTAGCTGGGAAGCCTACTCCAGTTGTTTGTTGCCTCAGAGAAAAAGCTAGAATTCTTGGATCTTGAGTCTCGAAGACCAGACTGTAGAACTTCTAAAATAAAAAAATAATCATTGAAATTTAAACCTGGGGGATAAACAGAGCTGGAAAAGGAGATCTGAGAATTCATCCAAAAGGCAGCACAAAAAGAGGTAAAATTAGAAAGAAGGAAAGGTATGGAGAATAGAATGAGATAGTCCAACTTATGCCAAGGGGGATTTCAGGAAGAGAGACTGGAAAGCATGAGAGGCAATATTCGCAGGAACGATAGCTAAGAAATCTCTAGAACTGAAGACAGATGTCAGTTTTTGTAGAGCAGAATCATGCCAAGTTCTGGGCTATAGCACGGTGCAATTCCACATCTCAAAGAGAAGCCTCCTTGATCTTGCTCGTACATCCTCTCTCCTTTGCCCTCCAATAGCCCAAACCACCGTACCTTTGCTCCTGCACTGGGTCTTAGACTGCTTCCAGTCACCATTCTTCAGTGAGCAAGTTTTGTCTCCTCCATGAAGTTGGGAGTTTCCTGGGGTCTGGGGCCCTTCCCGTAACCCCAGGTACTGGGGGAGGACGGCGAGATGCCTGGTCAGAGCACTGAGAGATTTCCACTCTGTGTGACTCCCTCAGACACTATGTTCCTGTTCTGTTTAATCCACTGCATTTTAATTTTCACTATTTTTATTTCTAGACCCCTCCCTCCACTTCTGCTTATTCTTTTCTTTTTCTTCATATATTCATGAAGAAACATAAAGCAATGACTCTCAAATTTAGTTTTATTAGTAGAGCTTTCTCATCAAAAAAAAAAAAAAGTACTGTTGGCAACCCAAATCAAGCAGAATTGGGGTGGGAAGGAGACACAGAGTTAAGCTGCCCCCTTTCCTCTTTTCCCTTAGATCACCCTGGGGGCACCTAAAGTTAGAAAACCACCCATTAAGACCTGTAATGCAGCTTTCCGCAAAATATGTTTCTGGGAATTCTACTTCATGGTGTCCCATGAAAAAAGGGGTTCCATGGTCAAGTAAGCTTGAGAAACACTGGATTAACCAAAGTGAACTTGGCCTCTGAGATTTCTTTGTGACTTTAATATTTACACTGCACACTGGGAGTCTTTAAGAGAGTGGTTGATGCACTGAGTTCTGCAAATCTACCTGTTTTATCGAGGATTACCCCTGTAGGCTGATGCTGTGCAGAACACGCTAGGAAAATGTTATATAATATGAGTCCATATTTTTCCTATGTCTCTCTGTCAAGATCTAATGCCGGGCTAGATGCTGAAATGGCAGGGCGGGGGATGATAACTACTCTTGACTGAGTATAAGCTTTAGTCTTCCCCAACCCTAGGATTAAATAAAACCCGCTCAAAGCCCCGCGATTTCCAGGTCTTCTTTCTTCCTGTCTCTGTTCTGCAGCCCCAAACATCGCCTGGCAGGACGCGGGCATGGTGAACCCCAGTTCCACTGGTCAGTTCTTCTGACACCTCTGGCTGGGGCCCAGCCCCCATCCCAGGGCTGAGCTGACCCTTTGGCCCCGCAGGAAGTCCCAGAGCTCAAGCCTGGCCCGTGAGAGCTCTGGGAAACCTGGTTCCCACTTGACCACCCCCTTCCCGGCAGCCCAAGGGGCAGCCCAGATTTTTCTTTCCTTTTCTTATTGGCAGTAAGAATTTCTGGAAATGCAGCTGTGCCAGAGACAATGAGGCAGGATGCCCACCCCCTTTGCAAGACCAGGCCTGCCCGCAGACCCACCGCCTCTCGGCGGCTGGGGCCCATAGAGGTAGCCCTCCCTGGCCGGCTGGTGCCTCTGCAGAGGCAGGGGAGGGCCAGCCCCAACAGCCCAGCCCCGCCCCAGCCAGCCTGGCTGCCCTTTCCAACCTCAGACTCCAGGAACAAGACAGGACTCTGCAGCAGCACCCAAAGGGAGGGGCAAGCGCCCTGGAGTCCCTCCGCACAGGCCAGATCCCATGGTGGGTTTGTCTGGTCTGTCTCCTCTTGCCCACTGTGTTTCCCTCACTCTTTCGTACTTTGAACAAACAGCGAGGAGAGGGCACCCCCTTAGATGCTGTGATGCCATGGTGGACAAGGTTGGGGGTCCGGAATGTCAATATATAAATGTCAACTGGAATTGAAAAGTAAAAAAAAAAAAAATTATTTAATTAAAAAACCCTCCCACTGATTAATAAAGTGCTTTCACACAGTCAAAAACTAGCAAAAAAGAAGGTCAATATAATGTCTCAGGGCTTTGACAGATACGCACGCTGCGGAAACACTTAGTCCAGACTGGGACTGAGGACCGCCTTCCCCAGGGAACACCCATTTATTAAGCAGCCTTCCGGCTCCTGGGCTGAGGATACAAGAGGAACTAAGACCCAGTCCTCGCTTTCCAGGAATTTCCTCTCTGTGTCACTCTGCCTCTCCCGGTCTTTCCCTCTTTCCCTTTTTGTTTGTCCTGCTGGGTCCCATCCCTGTCTCCTACCCCACCAGTCCTTGACTCCTTGCCATGCTCCGTAGAGCAGCTATTCCCAGAAAAGGAGAATAAATGCTAGAAGCTCCGCAACCTCCCCTCCCCACCCGACCTAGCTAACTGGCTTGGAGTCCTGTCCCCAGGGTCTGGGGGCTTCAGGACAGCTCTCCCACCCAGCCCACCCCAGGGTTGTCTCGCTTTCTTCGTTTCTTTCCTCAACGGTGACTGTTATTATGACCACATCACCCAGCCCTCCTTTCTGGTGTGTCGGGGTAGGAGAAGTTGGGGAAAAAAATTTGTACTTTAAAATGTTGTTATTATTTGAGGGGAAGCAGCCTCCCCCCACAAAAGAGGTATTTTATCTGCAGACTGAACTTGACTTCCCCTCACAAATGTACGAGGTTTCCAAGGCAGGGATTCGGGGGGCACTAGATGAGGGAGCCAGGGCCTGAGACAGCTGTCTCTCCCTTAGACTGGGGGCTCCCAGATGTGCGTTCCTTCATCTGGGTTTCTTGAGGGCAGGGGCCCTGCCTCTGCCATCTGACAGAGTGTGATGATGCAAAGGTCCTGCCTCACCGTCCAGGTCTGAGCAGGCCCTGGGAGGCCGTAGAGGCCCAGGGTGTTGTAGGGACCAGTGTTCCTTAGAGCTTGCTGGCCAGGATCCATCTCTTCCCAGACTTATCTCCTCAACCATTGCTGGGCTTCCCCCACCCCTTTCCTATTCTCCCAATCCCTGAGGTCTCTTGGGTCTTTAAAAATTCCACAGCCTGGCCCTGGCCCCGACCTCCTGCCTCATCAGTCCAGGCTCCCCTGCCTAGCAACCCCTTCAGCCTGGTTACTGTCCAACTCCCTCCCACCCCACATACATACAGGGCCCCTTCCTGCCTCCTTGCCTTTGCTCAAGCCATTCCCTGGGCCTGGAGCACACATTCCCATCTCTCCACTCATCAGTTTCCTGGCCCAGGACACGTCCTGCCTCCCGGCAGCCTGCCCCGACTGCCCCACCCCTTGCCGGCCTCTCCCCCTCCCTCCCCAGTGGTCCCTCCATGGCCATGTGCCTGTTACTTTATGGGGACCGACACCTCCATGCTCAGCCCCTCACACGCATGCAAGCTGGGGGAGGAGGGCCAGCGAAGAGGATGATGGATGAGGCTGCAGTGGTTCCCTTCCCTGCTGAGGTTGTGGTTAGGAAACCTCCCCTCCAAGAAGCCTGATATTTTCCAGGAATTTCCTGAGGGTAGGGGACCAAGTATTCTAGAATGAGAGCCAGCTGTGGGACTGAGGCCTGTGGGTGGGGAGGGGGGCTCTGGGCTTCCTGGCTGAGTCAGCGACCATCTCCAGGTAATTTATGGGCTGAGTCAGAGCTGGGGGCAGCCAGGTGTGGGTGGGGTTGGAGAAGGCAGGGGTGCCTTCTAGGCGGTCTGTCAAGAGGAGGGCATACCCCCCTACCCCCCCAGTCCCTGCCAGCCTCTGTTCCCTTGCCTAGAGCCTGCAAAAGGAGCAGCCCAGAGGGGGCGGTTTTGAAGAGAGATGAACATAAGAACGTAAGGTGATGAGAGGAGCCACTGCAGGGCCCTGGGGGCTCATGAAGACAGGGGGGCAACGGTTGGCAGGCCGTGAGCTGGGGCAGGCCTTGGGGCTAAGCTGGGGAGAGAAGAGCTACTGCTCCCAGCAACCCCAGCTGGAAGCGCCCGTCTATCCTTTCTTCCCTGACCTGCGCAGGCCTGGCTGACACTGAAAATCAGATCTGGCCTCTGATCTCCCTTCTGCTGTCGACCTGCTAGGTGACACGGACTTGGTGGCTCCTCCTTTCTGAGCCTCAGGTCCTCACTTGGAAAAGATGGCCCAGACACCCCCGAACCCTGATGTGGGGCTGCTCAGTGGCAGCCAGGGAGTCCAGTCCCAAGGTGATGGCTCGGGAACCCAGACGAAGCAGAAGCAGGCCTGGGAGAGCTGTCGGAGAGCTGTCCTCTGAGGCCCACTGCAGGGCCCGGCTTTGAACGGACGTGGGGCTGGGGTACCAGGGTGGACTGGCTGCTGTGCCCTCCGGGTTGAAGGAGCTTCAGGGAAGGTGGGGCAGGGTGTGTAACCTCACACACACACATATGCGTCCACACACACTAGAGTCCTAGGAAAAGCCCGTTCCTGCCCATATCACCTAGCTCTGAGCCTGGCGTCCCACAGAAAGATGGGTCCTGACCTAGACTCCTGGGAGGTGCCCTCTCCCACTGACAGAGCATGAAGGAAATGTCACCCTGGGGGACTGGGACCCAGCTTTCCCATGTCATTCACGCACATCTGTTGCATGACCACATCTGTTGCAGAATCAGATGCATTCCAGCAGGGTGTTGCAGTGCTGGGGCTCCACCGGCCCTGGTCTCAGTATCTTAGAGGGCCCTCCAGGTTGCTGCATGTCTCCCTGGCTCGTGGCTCAACATCGCAGTGCTCGAGAGAGTCCCTATGAGGATGGTAGATTTCATAAATCCTGAATTATTACATGAACTCTGAAGAAGAATTCTTGGGATTTGTGACACCCTGTGAAGTTATATAAAAGGAATCTCATTTTCTAGATGACTAATGAACTGCTTTTCTTGGTAAAAATAGCCAAGATGAAATATAATCTGGAGAGGAGGGACCTATGAGGTCAGTGGCATTGCTTGACCCTGAACCAGCAACCCACCCCCCATCAGCACCCGCTGTCAGGCCCCTGACTGCTCCACAGAGCAGGGATACTAGGTAGAAAGCTGTTGAAAGCCTCCAGGCAAGAGGTGATAGAGCAGAAGTAGTCAGGAGTGGTGGGGTTCTGGAATAAGTTGGAATCAGCTGACAGGAGTCTCTGATGGACTGGACATGAGACCTAAGAGAAGAGGCTCGAGGACAACTCCAAAGTTTCGACCTGAGCAACTGGAGGGATGGAGTTGCCATTAACTGAGGTAGAGAATGAGTTTTATTGTTGTCCAGAAATCAGAAATGGCTGGAACCAAGCAGGGCATCTGTGGGGTGCTTGCCCCTGCAGCCATTCACTGCAGTCCTAGGGGTCCCCAAGAGGCCCTGGTGGAGAAAGGAGGCCGACCTCCCTGCTTCTGGTGTGGGGGAGGGGTGGCAGCATGACGGGGTTTGACCCACCGGGTCCCCTGGGCTAACACAGGAGACAGGGACCCAGGCAGCGGGGGGTGTTAGGACAGGAGGGGTGGTGTGTTGGCCTCTGTCGGCACAGACCTACCCCTGGCCCACAGAGGTCCTTTCTCCTCAGACGCAGTGTGCTGTTTCCAGAGCCTTCGAGAGGAAGTGCTCGCTGGAGCTGAGGACGGCTGCTTTGAGTCTCCCGGCCACAAGCTCCCGCAGGCCAAGGCCAGGCTGGCCGGAGGCGTGCCCGTGCGCCCCGGGCTAGCAAGCGCCGGGAGGCTCGCAGCCAGACGCCTGTGAGGGTGGCTTTGTGTGACCGCTCAGGTTGCCCCCGGCCACGTCCCCCTGCCAGGACGGGCCAGGTTGGCTGCCCAGACTCCTGAACTTAGGTTACCTGAGGAAGCGGCCTTGTAACCCTGTCTGTTTCTCATTACTTCCCAAGCCTTGGGGCTGTTTGACCCAGGGGCCAAACGCCCTGCACCCCCCTCCCCCCCACCAGCAAGATGAGAGAAGGGAACACTGCTCAGATTCTGGAAGAAGCTGGAGTCCAGCTTTGGAGTCTAAATGCCCTCCCCCTGCCGCCGCCCCCCAGCAAGCGCTGACATAAAGAACGGATTCTGGGAGTTGTAAGGGAGAGGGGGGAAAATGAGTAAACTGCCTATTTGTTTTGTTTTGTTTTTGTTTTTAGTTTAAATAAATGGATTGAAAAAGAAGAAGAGAAGAAGAAGAGGTCATGACGGCTCTGTGGGAAGAGCAGAAGGACCACCCTTTGTGGAAATCCAGGTTCCTGGGCAGCCCTCAGACCTGCACAACCCGCATCTCTGGGGGAGAGACCCCGGAACCTACCTATGTACAAAGGTCCCCTGCGATCTGACCAGGGTTGGAAGCTGCTGGCCCAGGGAGCACATGCTGCTCACACCATCTGGAGAGACACCACACGTGAAGGGAGTCAAAGATGCGATAGGACAGGCGGTAGTCGGTCTGGTCTGGTTGTCTGAACACAAGAGGACCCTGGATCTTTGAGAAGTCTCAAGGGGGCATTTGCAGAGTTTGAACCTGAAACCAGGATAAAGCCCCAGAGAACGGATCACTGTAGAGGCCTGAGTAGGACTCTAGGAGCCAGAACCAGAGAGGCCTTGTGGAGGTGTCCAAAGCCCCAAAATCAGAGTCAGGACGGTCGCCATCTCACTGGAGGGGGGACCTGGGCACATCGCTTGGCACCTAGTTCCTTCTCCGAGGAGCAGGATCCTTTATCAGTTTCAGGTGTATGATGAGGAAGGACCCTTAAAGCTTCCTGCACCTGAGGCTGGGAGGCAGGATTTGGGAGGCTGGAACTGGAGCTGGTGGGGGTCTGAGGGGGAAATTGGGCCCCCCTCTGGCCTGCTTGGGGTGAGCCCTGGTGGTGGTTGCTCTGCACCCTGTGACCCACCCCTCCTCCCTGTAAACTCTTAACCCCAATCTGGAGAAGATGATCCCCAAGGGCTAGGGCTCACCCGCCCAGAAATACATTAAATAAATAATTGTGCTCTGCCTAGATTTTATCTCATCAGGATTCCAGAGCAGAAGACAAATGGCCTCACGTCCAGCCGGGAGGTATAATTCATTCTCCCTGGTGAGCCGCAGCCTGGGGGTGGGGTGAGGAGAGGAGAGGTTTGGAGCGTGCGGAGCACATAGAGTTGGGCGCTGGGTAGGCCCTCAAGCTTGGCGTGCAGGGCTCGGTGCCAAGACCTCCAGAAACATCCTGTCTTTCCCAGAGCCTGCTCAGGGATGGAAACAAAACCCAGCATCCTTTAAAACAGTTTATTTTTTTTAACTTTTTTTTTTTTTTTGAGAGAGAGAGGGGGAGAGAGAGAGACATTGATTTGCTGTTCCACTTAGGCATTCACTGGTTGTTTCTTATATGTGCCCTGACTAAGGATTAAACCCAAAACCTTGGTGTGTCAGGACAATGCTCTAACCACTTGAGCTACCCAGCCAGGGCAAAACCTCGCATCCTTTAATTCAGGAAGTTTATTTCTGAGTCTTCTTCTAGGAGTATACTCATAAGATGTGTAAAGATTTAGCTACAGAGTTGTTCTTCACTGTTTTATTAATAAGCCTGAAAAACTGGAAGCAACCTAAGTGTCCAACAAGAGGGGACTGGTTAAATAAATTATGAACCATCCAGAAACAAAAAAAGCAATGCAGCCTTTAAAAGATGATGGTGTAGGAGAACAGGTAATGACATAGAAATGAACTTACAGTATGCAGAAAAAGAAAAACCTGATAAATATATAAAATAATCTGATTTTGAAAATATGTCAATTTAGTAAAAATGCTGGAAGGATGTACACCAAAACATTAATTGGTTGTAAGATAAAGGATAATTTTAGAGTCCTTCTTTTTTCATTGTTTTTATTTTGGTTTTGCTTATCTGAATTATAAACTTTTTCTAGAATAGTCACACACTTATTTATATGCAAAGGACAGAGATAATAAACTTGTTGTTATTGTTGTTATTGTTTTACAAACCAGAACTTCCAAGATTTAGCTCAGGAAGGAGACATTCTGGTGGGAGGGACAGCTCCTCTCATGCCAGTGTGTTAGGTCCTGAGTATCAGGGTGAACCAGACCGTGACTCTTTTTCTAAGGGGCTCACAGTCCTGGGGGGCCAACAGATGGACATGGTTAACAAGTACATGGCAAGGAAATCCTGTCATCTGTGACAACATGGATGAACCTGGAGGACATTATGCTAAATGAAATAAACCAGGCATAGAAAGACAAATATTGCATGATCTCGCTTAATGTGGCATCTAAAAAATTCAACTCATAGAAGCAGAGCATAAAGTGGGGGCTCCCAGGGGCTGGAGGTGGGTGGGAAAAATGGGGAAATGTTGGTCAAATGGTACAAAGGTTCAGACATGTTTGAATGAGTCCTGGAGATTTAATATATAGCACAGTGACTATAGTTAGTAACATAGTACATACTTGAAATTGCTAAGAGAGTAGGTCTTAATTGTTTCATCAAAAAAAGAACAATGTGAGGAATATAATTAGCTTAATTGTGCTAATCATTTCACAATGTATATGCATATCAAGTCATGTTGTACACCTTAAATATATGCAAGGTATATATTTGAGCCCATTTTATTTGTCAATTATACCTTAATAAAACTGGACATTCCTGCCTCACAGAATTGTTGAGTCAAATAAGATAGTGTCAGTAAACACTGGTCACACAAAAGCTTATGAAAATTAATGCTGCAGGCACGTCTCTGCACTCTCCACTCAATTTTGCTGTAAACTTAAAACTTCTCTAAAAATAAGTTTATAAAATAAAAAAAAATTTTTGAACAAGCATATAGCATAACAGACAGGGAAGACTTCCTGGACGAAGTGACATTTGACCTGGACCTTGAGGAATGAACAAGTGAACTAGATTTCAACAGGCAGGGAAGGCGGGAAATATAGTTTAGATGGAAATACTGGTGCACTAAGGAGGGGACAGGGGGGCAATTCAGCAGTTAGAGACCAGGGTGTGGAGCTCATGGCCTTGATTTGGGATTATCACTGGCGTGTGACCGCTCCTGGAATGAAGAGAGTGAGAAAAGCGGTGGGTTCAGAAGAGAACCCCGGGGGAAAGGTTGTGCTGGAGGTGGGGTTAGGAGAGTGCTCGGAGGGGGCTGAGGAGGAGGACTGGAGTGGCAGAAGGATCACCAGAGCAGGGGCTGTCACAAGATTTAAGAATGAGCAACGAGGGAAACATCAAACATTGCCAAGAGGTCAAAAGAGAGAAGCACTGAGAAGTGCCCACAGCTGGCAAGAGCTTGGTCCCTAGAGACCTTAGTGAGGTTCGGGAGGGGTGGACAGAGCTGAGGTCAGAGATGTATGTCTATCCTGTTGCTGTGTAACAAATCACCACAAAGTGAGTGCCTTAAACAATACGACTTCATTTTCTTACAGTTCTGGAGGTCCAAAATCCAAAATCAATCTCTTGGGCTAAAGTCAAGGTGTTGTTGGCAGGGCTGGTGCCTCCTGGAGCCTCCAGGGGAGAATTTGTCCCCTTGCCTTTTTCAGCTTCTAGTAGCCACCTGTATTCCTTGGCTTGTGGCTCCTTCCTCCACCTACTAAGAGCATCACTCCAAACTCTGCTTCTGCCGTCACGTTGCCTTCTCTGCTTTAATTTCCTGCCCCACTGTTAAAAGATCCCTGTGATTACATTAGCCATGCCCCCAGTAGCCCAAGATAATCTTCCCATTGAAAGAATTTTAATTTAATCACGCATGCAACATCCTATAAAAGATTAGGACATGCACATCTTGTATGGGGGGGCAGGGCCATTATTCAGCTTTCCGCCATTCAGGTGGGAAGGGACTGATGGTGGAAGGGAGAAGAGGAGGAAACGGAAAAGGTGAGTGCAGACAATTCACTCGGGAAACTTGAGTGAGAAGGGAAAGAGAGACTGGGATAAATTCACGTAGAGGGAGACCCAGCCTGGTTGCAGAGGAGTGGCTTCTAGAATTTTATTTTTTTCTGATCCTGTGTGTCTCCTTCCCTCCTTCCCCACCCCTCCCCCCAGTGCAGCTGGAAAATTAGAAACATAATCCATGTTGTTGATTCCATAAGGTATTGCTTCCCCTCACCCCGACACCCGCCCACCCCAGGGGTCTGCAAAGCTACGTGAGTTAAAATCTATGTTTTTAAAAGACTGGCTCTCATTTTGTTTATAATGGCAGTTCCTGCTTTAATTACAACACAAAGCTTTTTATATTATTAATTTTTCAAGTTTAGGTATTGATGTCCAGTTTAGAAAGGCAAAGACTGAGTTCACATTCCTCCCTTCCACTGTCACTCAATCTCTTCTGAAAATTTGTCTTCTTGTACAACTAATTTTATTTCTTCTACTGTATTTACCTGTAACTTAATTTCCCTCCAGCTTTATTGAGATATAATTGACATGGGATTGGGATCTACAGTTTTAAACCACAAGGAAAAGAAACTCAGAGCTGTTAAGAATAATATTTTACTGACTTGGAATGAGTTTTGAAATCTGTATGTGCAACCAACTGCCCAGGTGATTTTGATGATTAGACAGTTTGAGGTGTTTTTTTCCCCCTTTCCTCTTTCTCTTCCCTTCAGTAAACTGTTTTTCAACTTTGTTTTTCAGGGAAAACCATTTCCTCCTCACCACTGACTCGATCCAGAGGCTGCGCCCATCTCTCCCACGTCAACAGTCCTGTGTCCTTGGCTGAGGACAGTGCTCTCATTCTGGGCCTTTCCCTTGTTCCTCGGCCAAACCCCTGTTTCTGCACCTCCCTGCAGCTAATAAAAAGGCAGTTTCCTGATGCGGGAAAGCCCCCACCCGCTGTCATTTGCAGGGATGAGTGAAGTCCGCAGAGGCCACACTTGTCCTAATCTACAGCTTTCCTTGTCTCCTCCACTTGCGTTTTCCCAGAGCAGCTAGCTTTGTCCTGGGCCTCAGGGTGTCCCTGGGCTGAGGTGGAATCCAACCACAACCACCTTCCAAAGCCAACAGTCATGGTGAACCTGCAGAAAGGCAAGAAAGAGCTGGGTGCTTCCTGACGCAGAGTAAAGAAAGTCTCCCTATGAGAAGACATGAATTGATTTGGGACAAAAGGTACTTGTTGGCCCAGGAAGGCAGGTATCTGGGGGAGCCCCGTGCTGAGTGGAGGTGGGTGGGTATATTTCCTTGGCTTCCAGAGCCTCTCGTCTGGTGGGATCAGCCACTCCAGCCAGTAACCACCTGGTCCAGCTTGGGGAGATGTGGAGAATGAATTTCACAGTGATTTCCACTGGACCACGGCACTGAGACAGCTGCAGGAGGGAACGCAGCTGGTGCAGCCCTCCCACCCCCATCCCAGCGGAGCGCTCTGGAGCAATGCCACCCTCCCCATGGGAAGTGAGAAGGTCCTACTTGCTGTGGTTCCACGGGAAGGTACCTCTAAGCTAAACCCCTATTTTGAGGGCACGGGTTGGCCTTTATTAAAATCCCATCATCACTTATTCCAGTGGCTCCCCAACCTGGCTAAATATCAGGATCACCCAGGGTGTTTATTTAAAAAATATCGATTAATAAAAACAATGATTTGAGGAACCCATCCCCAGACCTAATGAATCAGAATTTCTTTGTTAGGGCTAGGGCTGGAAGCAAGGTGAATCAGTTTAATCAGACTGCTCTCCTGAGTCCAGAAGTTTGAGCCCATAGAGTGCAAGCATGAAGAGGGTATGCTGGGGGCTCGGATGACAGAGAATAATACCTAGAGCCACCATCCAGAAGCATAGCCATGTGCCAGACAGGGCATCACAGGCGTCTCATGCGTTATTTTACTTAGTCATCAAAACAAACCCGTGAGGCATGTCCAGTTATTATCCCCATTTTGCCAATGAGGAAACGGGAGCTCAAAGAGGTCACACAGCTAGGAAGAGGCAGTGTCAGAACTCAGGTCCAGACCTTTCTCTTCACATCTCTGCCATGGAGGGGATAATGTGAAACCAGGCCACAACCTGCGGTGAAGTGACCAAACTGTGAGACTGAAAAAAAAAAGTGCCTTCTGAACACTTCTCTCTGGTGGGCTCTGTTCCCCCATGCTCACTCCCTTCACCTCAGGTCATCAGGTACTTGTAGGTGGCCATAGGGGTGGTCAGGACAATGCCACCATCGAGACAGGATGCTTCATGGAAAGGGCACTGGGCTGAAATCAGGAGACGAAACTGCTGGTCCCAGCACCACCACCCAGAGCTGCGGAACAGGTCTCGGTGTTCTTTCTGTGCAGAGAGGGGATGGACTGGGTGATCTGTAGGCGTCCATCAGCTCTTAGAAAGTGGAGCCCGGTGCCGTCTCACCAGACATGGTCCCTTTCCCTCTAGGCCCTCCCAAGGCAGCGGCTCTCTCTTAAAATCAGTTCCTCCTCCGGACATGACGAGCCTCTCTGCGCAGTGCTGGGAGCCTTCAGGAGGAAATTTAGCCTCTCCAGGCTTCAGAGAAGACTTCCTGGAAGAGGTGGCCCCTGAGTCAGAGCCGTCCAGGAAAGGAGAGTGGAAAAATATCACGCAGTGGGAAGAGCCTGAACCAAAGCATGGCTGCCTCCCCTCACATGGTATATGCAGTCAGGCTTAGTGTTTCAGGGTATTTTTAGGTGCAAAACATAGCGCCACCTGCCTCAGAAAGCCCTCCTGACACCTGAGGCTTCCTCAGTTGGCTTCCATAGGGCTTTGGGGAACTCCAAGGACCTGTGGCCAGCACAATTCTGGGGAGGGAATACTGGCATGGCTGTGTCCCCACTGGCTTCTCACAGACCAGGGGATGGGCTTTGTATCCTGTGCCTGACATAGGACTAGGCACTCAGCCAAACAAGAAGAAAGGGAAGGAAGAAAGAGGAGGGAAAGGAAGAAATGGAGGAAGGAAGGAAGGAAGGTCTGGCTCTAAGGGGCATTTCACTTGGGAGGCCTCTGGGGGTGCCAGCCTGTCCCATTGGGTCCCATGGGACTGCCCAGGCTGGGTCAGAACTGTCCTTTCCCAACAGCCCCTGGTGAGGGATTTTTATGGTCACACTGTGTATGACTAGGGTAGGCTGAGCTCTGGGAGGCTGAGCCCGTGAGGACTGCTGTGGGAAACGGTAATCCCCGCCATAGCCCTGCCTCTCCCATTCAGACATCTTGGGTACCTACCCAACATTCTGGAATACGGTCCAGGGTTCTTGTCCCTGCATGGGCAGTCGAAGGCTCTGCTTTGGAGAAAAGTATAATTCAGACCCTAAACTAAGTTGTGGCTGGAGTGAGTCTTTCACAGGTTGAGGATACTCCTCCAGCATAGACTGCGGGGTGAGGGCCCCCGATTTGGGTACCAGGCTGCTGGTGCTAGAGGCAGCATAGACAGGGCCTCCCTTCTGACAAAGGAGAGGGGGCACCGTGAGTCCCAGGGACCCAGCGATGAGTAGGGCGCTGCTGGCAGTCCAGGCCCATGTCACCAGAGGTCCAGTAAGGCCGAGATGCAGCATCTGTAATGACAGAGCTGGAAGAGACCTGGAGACCAACCCTCTGAAGCTACAGGTGAAGCCCAGAGAGGGACACTTGCTGTGGAAGGCTGAGTAATGGCCTTGAAATACATTCAGTTAATCCCCAGAACCTGTGTGTGTTCTTTTTTATTTTTAAAGATCTTCATTTATTTATTTTTAGAGAGAGTGAGGGAGGGAGGGAGAGAAACATCAATGTGCGCTTGCCTCTTGAGCTCCCCGCACTGGGGACCTGGTCAGCAACCCAGGCATGTGCCCTGACTGGGGAATCGAACCAGCAATGCTGTGGTTCACAGGCTGGTGCTCAATCCACTGAGCTACACCAGCCAGAACGTGAATGTTCTCATACGGCAAAAGGAGCTTTGCAGACGTAATTAAATTAAGGCTCTTAAGATGGGGATTATCTGAGTGGCCCAATATAAGTAATCACATAGCATCCCTAAAAAAAGGATGCAGGACGTTCAGAATCAGAGGAACAAGTGATGCGAAGACAGAAGCAGAGATTGGAGTGATGCTCTCTGAAGATGGAGGAAAGGAACACAAACTAGAAGCTGAAAAAGGCAAGGAGATGGATTCTCTCCAGGAGGAACCAGCCCTGTCAACACCTTGACTTTGGCCCACTGAGACTGATTTTGGACTTACGATCTCCAGAAATATAAGAGAACAAATCTGTGCTGTTTTAAGCCATTCCCTTTGGGGTGACTTGTTATAGCAGCAACAGGAAACTCATATACTTGCCTAGAGACACAGAACTATAAGTGGCTGAGCCTGTTCTCTGACCCCTCAGGTCCAGCTCCATGGAATCCCCATCAAACAGTGGATGGGGCTGAGCTAGCAGTGCCCGTGAGGCCCTGAAGGGCCCAAACAATGTGGTTGGTGACATCTCAGGCCTCTGAGACGTGTGCGTGCATGCATGCATGTTAGAGAGAAGGGAACAACATGCCTTCTTTGTGTATCAGGGGATTTTCTGGGCAGGCAGTCCTCCAAAGGCATGTCAACATTTTTCTCTCCAGGAAAAAATAACTCAATCCCTATCAAAAAAGTCGTAGTTTCACACACACACGGACAGACTTGTGAGTCCTAGCGAGAAATGAACTGCCCTGTCTACTCCAGGCGTCTTTAATTTTCACAGGATGGGGGCAGAACTGAGGGGGGGCTGGAGGAACCACCAGCAGAGGACTGTGGACACGTCGTGACATCTGGATTTCCCCAGACCTCTCAGATTCTGTAGAGTGAGTGCCTCCACCCCCACATTGCTTCCCACTTCCACGGAATCTCTGGGAAGATTTGACACATTTCTTAGCAGAGAAGAGCAATTGGAATTTCCAGCTTAATTCCAGATGTGGGGCTGACTGTGCTGGAAAGTTTGGCCTTGTCAAGCATCTGGAAGGCCAGTCGTCCCATTGGACTCCCCAGCGCTGGCCTGCACAGTCGTGCGTGACCCCCTCCTTGACTCTGGGTCTCACGGTTGGGCTTTCTGTGGGGAGCTGGAGGGGGCCCATGCATGTGGTTTTCACACGTGTGGCGAGGGCTGAGGGGGGTCTGCCTGAGCTGCCAGGCTGGAGGCAGCAGACTGCCTCTGGGGCAGGGAGTGGGGGCCAGGACAGGAAAAGAATCAAGTGTTGAGGAGCATTCTGGAAGCATGGATGCCGCCAGAAACCAAGGCCAGGGGCTAAATCTGGAGCAGGCTGGAGCTAGGGAGGGAGGCTCAGAGCACCAAGGGGTCAGTCTGAACCAAGGTCACAGCTGGTGTCTGGCCAGGGGCTGCTGGGAAGGCAGGCAGAGCGGAAGGACCTTTACCCAGACAGCATGTCCTGGTTTCTGGTTCTCAGCGCCCCAGACTAGACTGACAGCACCCAACAGCTCCTTAGCAGGAGTGAGGGTCCCACCGGATACCTCAGTGGAACTACAGGAGGATTAAGGATGTCGCCTCCTTTTGCCAGCTTGTCTGTGATTGGCTCCCCAAAGATGTCCACATCCTAATCCCCCAAACCCGTGAATATCTTACAGGACAAAGGATTTTGCTGATGGGATTAAGTGAACGATCTTGAGATGGTCAGATTATCCTCTATTACCTGGCAGGGCCCAAGGCAACTGCAAGGGTCTTTACAAGAGGGAGGCAGGAGGGCCAAAGGCAATAGAAAAGTCGGGGTGGCAGCAAGATGGAGGAAGGGCCCAGAAGTCAAGGGGCGTAAGAGGCCCGTAGAATCTGGGACAGGCAAGGAACAGATTCTCCCCTGGAGCCGCCAGGAAGAGCGCGGTCCTGCCAATGCCTTGACTTTAGCCCAGTGAGGCTGTTTTCGGACTTCTGATCTCTAGAACTGTAAACTAAGAAATATATGTTGTTTTAAACTGTAAGTCTGGGGTGATGTGTTGCAGCAACAACAGGAAACTAATACACGCTCCCATCATGTGGTAGGTGCCAGGCTCTGCCCCACTCCCTGCTGTTGCCTTTTTTTCGACACACAGGGGTGAGGCGAGTTTCCCATCTGGCTTTCCCTGACCACCCTGGCTTAGCTAGCACCAGCCCAGGCCACTGCAAGGAGGGCAGAAGAGGCTGCTTGCTACCAACCAAAGCCTCTAGCTGGTGGCAGAGCTGGGCCCTATCCAAGTGCCCAGACTTCTGGGCCAGGGCCGTGTCCCCATGGCCACTACCTGCCTTCACTCACAGATGAACCAGCCGTGGGCCTATGTTCCTCCACGTCAGCCCTCTAGTTTCCCCCCACACTCTGGGACTCTGCTTTCCCCTCTCGACAAGGAGGGCAACGTTCTCAAGCTGCCAATGAGGGAACCGGAGCAGAGAGAGAGAGAGAGAGAGAGAGCGCGCGCGCGAGAGAGAAGCACTCACAGGACTCTGGAAGGCCTTGCTTGCTTCCTGGGAACTAAGCGTCAGCAACATCTGCGGTAAGCAGGGTTTTAACAAACAAACTCAGGGACTGTGTGGAATGAGGGCAGGAGGCAGCCAGGCTGGGTCAATGTCTGTGGACATTGGACAGTACGGGGCCCCATATCCCTGTCCCTGAGAAATGTTGAGATGCCACAGCACACCGCTGTCACTTTTTTCCTCCTCTCGCCTTACAACCCAAGCTCAGACACCTATGCACAAATCTTCCAGGTACCCACATGCTCCCAAATACACACAGAGCCACTAGCAGTGCCGTCACGAGCACAGAGGAAACGGGCACACATGTATGCACAAATTCCACCCAACACATAAACAAGCAGCCATGCATGCGCACTGCAGACATCCGTGTTCCCCACACATGCAGATATACCCACTTACACACTAGCACACACCCCCACGGGGCGCACAAATACAAACATACCCATGAATTCCGAACACAAATACAAACACCCATGTGTATGGACACCTGGACACCTGGGAGCAGAGCTGATGCCCAGTGCTTCCTGCACCTCCCTTCAGGGACGGAGGCCAAGATTTCCATCCCCACCCCAACCGTCCAGAGCTCTGCTCTGGAGCCCTCTGCTGGGGAGGCCAGGAACAGGCTGCCAGGCCCTCCTTGGCCCTGGAGCTTAGTTGGATGGATTGGGGGTTTAGAGGGAAGGAAGATGAGGAGAAAACATAGAACCGACTAGGGCCTGCTCCCCTGCATCCTGCCTCCTCTGGGTCCAAATGACTTTCTGCAGCCTCCAGTCCAGGGCTGAAGGAGACATTTCTCCTGCAAAGATCCCCCTCAGGCTCCCCATATTTTTGCCAGACACCAGGCCCACCCTGTCCTAGCAGTGGGCACTGCTAGTGTGTCTGCGTGCAGACACAGGGGCCCTGGCCTGGCTGCGTCACATGTCGTCCCCTTCCCCTCCAGGATGGGACTTCTTCACCCTCCTTCACTCCAGGAGCTCATGCTGGCTCACGCCTCAACCCCGCCACAGCTGGGCTGTCTTGCAGCTGGGCGCCCAGCCTCCTTGCCACCCACTGGGTCTCTCACTTGGCTTGCGGTAGCTCCCTGTCCAGATCTCTACTGCATCGCCTCATAAGTCCCGCCCTCCTGCTCTCAACAGCTTTTCTTTCCATGCCCCTTCAGCAGAGGGGAGGAAGTGAAGAAGATCTGGGCTTTAGAATAAGATGAATGAATCTGAATTCAGATCTCATCTGAAAATGGTATTACTCACCAGCCATGGGCGTCCTGGACTATGAACGGACCTGCCCTCAGCCTCAGTTTCACCAGGCGGAATAGAGACCATGACACTCATATGGCGGGGTGATTACGTAAGATAACATGCTCAGTGTCCAGCATCAGAGCTGGTCTAAGATGATCTACCAGGCAGCTGCCTAAGATGTCATCTTTACAGGGCACTCGGGCATCACTGGAAATGTAAGGAGATGAAGAAAACCACGTGTGGAACTCCTCCAGGAGACAGCTGAATGTTCTACTTTAATGAGCTACTTGCACTGGGGTGGCAAGGGGCCCACAAAAGAGTAGCCTCGAATAAGACAGTTGGTCTGTTAGCTGTTTACGAAGGAGGATGGGGCAGGGTCTCTATGAGTTTTTATTTGTCTGATTTTCAGGGATAAAAGTTTGGGGTCAGAGCTGAACTGCTCAGAGGGGATGGAGTATTGCCAATAGGGATCCCCTTCTCTGTCCACTGTCCTGTCCCTCTGAGTAGAGATGAGTGGCTACTGCATTAAAATGGAGTGAAAGAGCCCTGGCTGGTGTGACTCAGTGGATTGAGCGCCAGCCTGTGAACCAAAGGGTCGCCGGTTAGATTCCCAGTCAGGGCACATGCCTGGGTTATGGACCAGGTCCCCAGTAGGTGGCACGTGAGGGGCAACTACACGTTGATGTTTCTCTCCCTCTCTTTCTCCCTCCCTTCCCCTGTCTCTAAAAATAAACAAATAAAACTCTTTTTAAAAAAATGAGTGAAAGAATGTCAGCTTGATGGGGCATAAAATTACTAGCCTGTCAGGGGCACCTACATGTTTCCAATGGGCCCTTCTGGCATGTAGAGGGCACTTAATAAATGTTAGCTGGGCCTGTCTCTCCAGTCCTTGGCCCTAAGACTTCTCTCCAGCCCCCTCCACTCAGCTCAGCCCTTCTCATAGCCTTTCGACCTGGTCTTTGTGTCTATAGCATCACTTAGTTCTCCACTCCAAACCCATACACCTAACCTTAGCCCACTGGTCCAGCCTATTCTGGAAAACTCAAGGCTTCCAACAGGCTCATGCTTTCCATTTCTTGGGAAGTCAGAGAAAAGTTCTCATAGATTAGTGTGTTTAGTACAACAACAAACAGCCACCATCTTGCCCTGGAAAGTATTTCATTATCTTAAATAGCTACACTCTGGTAGTCTCAGTTTATCAATGAGTTACATTTCAAAACTTAGTGTCTGCGAAATGAATTGGTATTCCAGACAACGAGCCAATAGAAAACCGAGGACTTGGCATTATGAATGGGGCTCAGTTTTCCAGGTTGAGACATAAATGCCCATTTACCCTATCACCAAGCTGGGCTGCCACACACCTACATGTGGAGAAAAGAAAACCCTACTGTTGCAAGACCCGTAGGTAGAAATGGAAAAATAATAATGCCAATCTAGAAAAGGCTGTTTATTTTCTCTTGAAAGCGGGTGCTTGAGGGAAAGCAGGTTTCTTAGCAGGAGTATACGGAGACAGATTGGGAGTTCTGAAGGAAACTTCGAGGTGCATTTCAAGGGCTTTAGAGGCCGAGAGCCTTTGTTCTTCCTCGTTCTAATTAAACTTTCTGATGTTCAGCCTGCTTTTTTCTTGACACGGGGTAGGCCTGGCTGCATCCTGACAGTCAGCCCGGACTGTTTGGCTAGATAGAATAAACGGGGAGGGGGGGGGGGGAGGACCTCCTGAGGTAACTGGGGCAGAGTTGTTAGAAAGGAGATGAAGGAAGTCCATTCAAGGTTGTGTGATTTGGGTTTAAAAGATGTCCCGGGGAAGAATGAGCTGAACTGAACTGATCATGGTAAAAAAAAAAGAACAAAAGCAGAGAAAAGGGAGATTATGGTACCTATGTGCCTATGTGACCCCATCCCCCACCCCCCAACCCCCTGGGCAAAAAGAGGTGGAGGAGAAAAGAGGTTGGGAGCCAGCCAGTCCCAAGGCTGGCCACCAGGTGACATTACTGGCCCAGAACAGCTTGGTTGCTGTCATTGGCAGGTTGAGGGGACTCGGGGGCCCCAGGGAAGCGGGGGAGTCATGATTCCAAAGTTGAGAGCATGCCCTTCCTTTCCCAGGCACCACCCCATCTGTTCTGAGGGGTTTATGCTGGTATATAAGGTGGGGTGAGGATGGGATGGCACGCAGAGCCATGGGGGCCAGGGAAAGGGGGGTCAGTGAAGAGGCTAGGGAGAATGGCCCTAGGGAGGCCAAGAACAGAACCTTGATAGCAGGAGGGAACAGAAAACAATGAACCTTTATTGAGAGTCCGCCCCCACTCACAGGTCCTGACACAGGGAGGCCCAGGGGCAATCAAGCAGCCCCACCCACAGGGCTGCCCACCAATGCAGGTGATTCAGAGTTTAGGTTTGGCTGATAACAGCCTGGACCAGCTGAGAATGGGCCTTTTGTGAGGGCTGCCCAGTCTCAGGCCCCCTCCGCACAGCTGGGTTGGCTAGAGCAGGCCTAAGAGGAAGGTTGCCTTGCATGCAACAGAACAGGCTGGAAAAATGCAAAGACACCCAGAAACCTCTGCTATGAGATGCTGTGTGGGAACTTAAGAAGCCTCAGGGAAAACGTTTAGGAGAAAGATACAGTTTGGCTGGACCCCGCATTCTTTTCTTCCAGGTTTTCAATCTCTACTCTGTCTTCCCCCACCCCCATTCCTCTGATTCCTCTAGGGAGGAAAAAACATCACTTTCACTAGCTGTGCAAGTCTGGGTTGCAGTTGGCCGAAACCCAGCTTGAATCAGCTTGGCAAAAAGGGGGTATCGACTAACCGACTTGATCAGGACAAGCATGGAGCAGGCCCCAGGGAGGCCTGAATGAGACCTGCTCGCGCTGCTGGGATGCTCTTCTGTCTGCATCTCTCAGAGGCTGGCAGCTCACTTTCTTCTGCAGTCTTTTACCACTCTGTCAGGAAGAATGACCATGGTGAGTTCAGGGTTACATTCTCATAGTTTCATGACCAGAGAGGAAATTGCATCAAATGTTACCAGGTTTGGTTAGAAAAAAGTCCTCAGGAAGAACACTGATTGGCTCTACTTGTGTCACGTGTCCAGTTCTGGACCAGTTGCTGTGGCTGGGGGGTGTTTACTGTGATTTTCTAAGACCAAGCCACTTGTCCAACCCTGGGGTTAAAGGGAATGAGGTACGGGACAGACAAATATAAAAACCTCACGTGGTAAAACTGCTAGTTGGCCCCCAATAATAATTTTCCCTTTCCTCTAATAGGGAAAAAAAGTGTTTACTGGATACATGGCTGCCTGGAATAAAAACTACATTTCCCAAGCTCCCTTGTAATTAAGGATAGCTATTAATAGTTCCACCCAATGGGATGTGAGCAAAAAGAAGGTGCGCAACTTCCAGGTGGTGTCCTTAAAAGGAGAGAAGTAGCTTTTCTAAATCTTTCCTCTACTTTGTGCAGTCCGGAAGCCTAGGTGATGGTGAACCACTTTGGATCTGATGGGTAAGAACAAGACCATGGGGATGACATAGTGTAAGTTAGTCAGAAGGAGCCTGAGTCCCCGATGTCATTTTGCCTGGATTGTTACACAAGAGGAAATGAACATCTCTCCTGTTTGAGCCACTACTATTTTGGGTCTCTGTTATATCAGTCAAGTCTATATTCTAAATAATACATCCCAGGACCTTTCTTCTTTTTAAAAAAAAACTGGATATTTTGATTATTTGTTTGTTTGTTTATTTATTTATTTTCATGATTTTTAGAAAGAGAGGAAAAGGGAGAGAGAAGGGGAGAAAAACATCGATGTGAGAGAGAGATAGTGATTGTCTGCCTCTCGTAGGCTCCCCAACTGGGGATTGAACTTACAACCTAGGCATGAACCCTGACCAAGAATCAAACCCGTGACCCTTTGGTGCATGAGATGACATTCCAAACACCTGAGCCACACCGGCAAAGGTGAAACCGTTTCTTGATACCCACTGCTATGGGCTGAAAACTCTATCTCTTGTATCCAAGACTGAATTTATTCCCTGGCCAAGTATACCTCCATTCGAATACAGAAAAATCCTGCCTATGACCAGCCCACCCTTTGCTGAGATTGCAACAAGACACATCACAGGGCCAGACCTGCTCTCCCTAACCTGAAAAGTTGTTTTCCTTTCTCCCTATATACTGATTCCACCTCACTGGGCGCGTTCCAAAGTGTTGCATTCATGGGTTAGACCAAACTCTGTGCTGGCTCAAGGGCTCCCAAACAGTGAAGGCCATGGCTCCCTCATCAAACTAGGAGCTCCTGCACTTACTTCTGAGTATATTTCTCCTGGAGAAATGTAAATCACAGCAGAGAACCCATCTCCTCTTGAGGCAGGGAACTGGGGGCACGGAATGACTGAGAGCTGGGCAGTGGAGGGCTCTGGAGAAACCGCTGATAACTGCCGCTTGTCCTGTCACCTGGGAGTGCTCTGTCCCTGGGCTCCTACTCGGATCTCCCATGGCCCATGATCCTGAGGGAGAGAAAAGAAAGCGCTAGCCAGTAGGTCTTGGGTTTCTGGGATGGGGAAGAGGCAGTGGCTGGACCATGTTTGAGGTCAGTGCAGGAGATAAGGCAAAGAAAATAATGGAAAGGCGTTTTGTCTGATGATCCTCCACCCTCGTTCCAAGCTTTCGTGATTGAAGAATGATAATTGAGTTGAGCCCAGTTGGGAAACCCAGAAGGAAACACTGCCTCGGACCGCAGAAGCGCCCGCTGGGACTGGGCTGGGCTCCTCCTCTCTTTCTGTACTGGTTGTATTTCAGAACAATGCGGGGCAAACCCATGCCTTTCTTAGCTCCATCCTTGGCTCCCAAGCAGCTGGCTTCACCTTTTCTTCTTCCCCTTCAAACCTCCTCCCTTAGAAGAACTTCCCCAAGAGCCAGGATGGTGTCTCTACGCTCGGACTTGGACCAGAAAACTTTAAATAGGGTAAGTCAGACTGGCCCAGGTCCATGGGAGCTGGCAGGCCTCGCCCGAATGGACGGAAAGGCGACATTAAGCTGCATCCCCGGATCTCCTCAGAGACCTCTGGCTCCGCCTCTAAGCAAGATGATTCTTCACACTTGTTTCCTCTGACACCAGCATCGGACCCAAGGGAAGGGTGTTGACTTCCTGCCTCCCACCCCCACCCCATGATATACACCAAGACTGAGAGACAAACCAGGCTGGTAACAGTGCCATGGGAGCAAGATGCTGAGTGATGACTCTCACATACACGCCACAGCGAGGAGCAGGCAACCGCACCTAGCCTGTGAGGAATGACCAAGACCTCTACGGGATCCACCGCCACCGCCCCTCCCCCCACACCCCAGCTCACTTGCCTGCTTGCCTTCTGCCCTTGCTCAGTGCACTCTGGAGCTCTCGTACCATGCTCAGCACAATCCCCAATCCGCCCCCCGCCCCACCCATCTTCAGGCACTGTTTGGAGTTCTTCCTCCTCCTGGCCCTGAGCCACCACCTCTCTGCAGCCCTCTCAGGTGGAGAGGTGGAGGCCGTTTACTGTCTCTTTCTCTGCACCTCAGGATTAAAATGTGGAGTGTGTCCTTATTATTCCTCATTGACATTTCCAGACCATTCTTCCCATCCTCTACACGTTGACACTCCTGATCCAGCGATACCATCTTCCCTCTTAGCCCCTGTCATCTCCCAGCCCCCCAGGCCTGATCTCTTACCCTCTGAAGACCCCAGCTCCAGCTTCATCATCTTTTTCTGTACCCCACCTCCTGCCACTATCTTAGAAAAACAGAATGACCTATATCCACACCCTGATCTCTTGTTTCTTTCACTTTCCTCTCCAATAATTCTGATCTTAGGAGGCCATTCTTAGCTGGAGCTGACTGGGAAGGCTTTGGGCCACAGTATTATCTCCTGGAAAAGCTGCCTCTTTAGGGCTCCTTCACATCACTGCTTCAGTTTGAGATAAAAAAAACAGTTGGCTTTTTCCAAATGCTAGATTCTCAGTCAACCTGGGTGACTGGCCACAGGCAGGAAGAATCTCCATTAACTGAGCTCTATTCACTTTCATCTCTGCTTACAAACTGCTATCTCTATTCTGAAGTTTTCCTCTTTCAGGACCTTGCTAAATGTGGGAAGGAGACTCTGTCCACCAACATTTGCACCTTTTCTAACTACTTCCTCCAGAACTAGATGCTCAAATGGGCATGTGAACTGTATTCTGAGATAGTATTAAAATATTTTGCATAACATGGGTCATGCGCTTTCCAAACTGAAATATCTGTCTACTGTCTGAAAATAGTACCCATGTCTCATGTTTAAAATTTACCGCATCAACATTCCACTTCTTGATACCAAATTCTGTGTTAACCGGAATATGTTTTAAACTGCTATAACAAAGAGACGTCAAACGACACTAGCTTAAGCAAAGTAGAAGTTTGTGTTTCTATCTTGTAAGTCTATGGTTCAGGGCTTCTATTGTGGTTTAATGGTTTGAAGGGCTTGGGCTTCTTGTATCTTTTTACTTCACTATTTTCAATACACTGTTTCCATCACACAGCCTAAGAAAGCTTCTGTCCTAGGTTAGGTTACTAAGGAAACACACTCTGAGACAGAGATTCACAGACAGGTGTTTTAGTGGGCGGTGCTCCTGGGATAAACCTTCTCGCAAGGGAGTGATGAAAGTAAGGCCAGGCTGAGCTGTGATGCAGTCACAACAGAGGACCCAGCCAATCCCATGAGAGCTCTGGAGCTAGAGGAGCCTTCAAAGTTGTCTCTGTTAAGACAAGGAGCTGGGCTTGTTATCCCACCAGTTATTGGTTCGGGCCCCCATTTGACACTTCCTGGGAGGAAGCATAACTCTGGGCAAAGTTCCTGGGAAAAGACTCCGCTGAGCTGTGGGCAGATGATACTCTTGGAACTTGGGGGAAGGAGAGCCTCAGTTTATTTTTTAAAGATTTTATATAGCTATTTTTAGAAAGAGGGAAAGGGAGGGAGAAAGAGGGGGAGAGGAGCGTCATACGAGAGAGAAACACCAATCAGTTATCTCTTGTATGCGCCCCAACCAGGGACCGAAACCAAAACTCAGGCATGTGTCCTGACCGGGAATCGAACCAGCAACCTTTAGCTTTGCAGACTGATGCCCAACCCACGAAGCCACACTGGTCAGGGCCAGAGCACCTCAGTTTTGAAGGAGGTATCGGGCAGTCTTCACTGGTGTCCACAGCCACAGTGTCCACTAGAGCTCCTGCGGGTCTCGCCACCAGCTTTATCCAACCAGTGGGAATCAAAAAGCCCCCATGATACTTCCCCTCGTGTCCTTTTGGCCAGACATAGCCACATGGTCGCACCTACCTGGAAGGGCCATGTGCTCCGCTAAAAACTTGAGAAAGAAAGCAAAAGTGAATATTGGAGTTTTTGAAGTCTTTGCCACATGTCCCTTGATTTCAGGTCCGTCTGCAGCCATCATCCCATTGGTCTGTTTCTCCTAAGAACCTGGCTTCCTCTGCTTCTGCTTCTGCTTCTGCATCTGTCTTTGCTTCAGAAGACCTTCCTGACATCTCCTCCTGGATGCTGTGTTAGTCTTACTGGGTTGTCTCTTTCAATTGCATATGAAAGAATTCAAACTAGCTCCCAGGGAAATACAAGGATTTCATTAGTTCACATAACAGATCAAAGAGTGGGTCTAACTTTAGGCCTGGATGGATCCAGAGATTCAAATTATGTCACCAGACCTCAGTCTCTCTCTATTTCCTGACTCTGCCTTCTGCTGCGTTGGCTTCATTCTCTGGCTGCCTCATGCCACGTGGCAGCAAAGATGCCACCGACAGCACCAGGCTCCCATTTCCTTATGGCTCACAAACTCAGGGAAAAGTGCGACCTTCTCTTCTTCATGGTCCCTCTGGAGCTGTGTGCCCACCCCTAGACTGATTTCTGTGTCCAGGGGCTGAGTGCCCTGCTTGTCCAGCCTACAGCATGCCCTGCCGTGTGCTGGGGGGAGCAAGGCCCTGTATGTCATGGTAATAGCCCAGCCCAACCAGAAACACTTGCAGTGGGGCATAGGCATGCCCTAAAAATAAAAAGTGGGGTCCTATTACCAAAAAGGAGGATGGGGTGCTGATATTGGCTTATCTCCTGGGCATCTCAAACATAACACACCTTCAACGGAACTCTTGGTTCCCATCCCAGACTCAAATATGTGCTGTCTCTACTTTTACCATAGGGTAAATGGTACCTCCACTACCTCATTGCTCAGGCCAGAAACCTGGAAGTCATCTTACACATCCTTCCCTCTCCACTCAGCATCCCACCGACCGATCCCACCAGCCAGATGTTCTTGAATCAACAGCCCCCTTCCTCCATTTTCTCCATTGCCAACACATCACTCAGCCTCCAGCACCTTTTTCTGTGCTATTCCCAGACCCCCGCCCATCTCTGCCTGTTCACTCTCTTGTTGCTGTTTTTCAGGGCAACCAGAGGCATTCCCTGGAAACATACAAATGAGACTGCATATAATGTGATGACTAGGGGTGCACCTGGAACAAATGGGCCACGGTGCAAAGTATCCAATTCTTACTTTCCATTGGGTGAGTCCCAAACTAGAATCCACCTGTCACTTATCACGGCACTTGCCAACAGAAGACTTGTTCATACCCGTTTTCTCCCCTAAACTGGAAGCTGTGGGAGGGCAGGGGTCTTGCCAGTCACATATCCCACTGTTTCCCAGACACTACTTGGAACACACAGCCCTGGGGGCTTGATGAAGCCAGGCTGGTGTTCTTGGGATGGGCGGGAAGGGTTTTGGAGTGAACTATCTCCCCACTGCACCTTAGATTTCCCAGAGACCTCTGAGTCCTGGGGGCAGGGGGGAGACAGCAGAGCCTTCCTTCGTGTGAGCTCCCCACATGGGAAAAAAACCCAGGGGGAAAGAGGGGGGAATGAGCCTGAGAAAGAAGGTAGGAGAACACAAACGATAAGAGGGACAAACAGAATAAGAGGGTGGAGAAATCCAGAGAAAGAGGGGGCTAGGGACAGCAGGAGGTAGGCTCAGGGTAGGGGACGGGGAGAGAAACTGTTCTTTTTGAACTGGCTTGGGGGCATCCGCAACATATTGACTTAGGTATGGGCAGTCAAGACCAGACCGTCTGCCGTGTGCTGTGGCTTTCTCGGTCAGCCCGAGACCTCTGGGAAGAGACATGGAGACACCCAGTCAAAGGCTCCCCCGACCAGCAGCCCCCACAGTCTATGGTGACTGCCCCCAGCAACCTAAGTCAATGTTTAGTGGTGGCCTGAGCCCAGGAATGCTCTATCAGGACATGCAATTACAGGGGTTGGGTTACAGCCCCAGCACTGGCAAGGGCTCCGTGGCAGGAGATAAGAAGGTGGCACCAGGAAGGGTTGTGTGTGTGCTAAACTGCGGGCTCCCAGCAACACTCCCGGGGCCGGCTCACAAGGTCTCCATTGTTGGGGTCTGGCTCCCAGCCCATCGCCAGCCAGATAGGAGCTGCTGTTGTGACAAGGCAAGAAAAGCACACCCCAAGTTCGTAGAGATGCCGTTACCCCATCCTTATCAGGTTGAGGGAAGGGAGCTAGCAAAGTTAATGTTGGTTCAGAGAGAAAAGGAATATTAGCAATCATGGCAAACGTCAGTTCCAGCAGCTAGGATGGGGGTCAAAGGCTCTAGTTTGTCCAGCTGGGGTTTTTATAATGCACCGCTGGAGGCAGAATGGGACAGGCAGGAGAGCCCGGTGAGTGGGGAGGAGACCCCCAGTGAGCCCAGCCCTGTGCTGGGTGGTATCGCGGGGCAGAAGCTAGGCACGTGCGCTCTGCTGCCTAGGACTTGAAGTCTAGTTAGGAAAACATGGTTCCTTTTCTCACCCAATATAATCAAGAGCCCACCACATGCAGGCTCTCTTTGTAGGTGCAGGGGGTCTGTGGGGCTGACATTCCAGTGGAATGTATCTGCGAATAGAGCTCCGAAGACTAGGGGAGCACATGGTAGGTCAGAGAGAGGGCAGGGAGTGGTCACTCTGGGGTGGTCCATCAGGAAAGACACTGAGGCTGGGGGCTGAGGGAGCAGGGCCAGGACGAATCCCAGCTCCTTCTCTGTCCGGCTGATTCTACGCAAGAAATGTTGTCACATGAGCCACAGGGTCCTCATCTGTAAAAGGGGGAACACGAGAGGAACTGCCTAAGGGGGCTAACACTGAGGATGGAAAGAGAACACATGTAAACACCGAGTGCAGTGCCCGGCTCATTGGCACACAGTAGGCCCTTGGGAAATCAGTGTCACCAAGGCAAGTGAGACACAGCCACCAACTGCAGGTGGCTGAACCAAGGCGAGCGAAACGCAGCCAACAGCTGCAGGTGGCTGAGAGTCAAATGAGGGAGCGGCGACTGAGATGCATGTAAGTCCAGTGCGTCTAGGACTGGGTTGGTTGGCTGGTGGGGAGTACAGAAGGCAGCTGTGAGGAGAGGAAGAGCATGAGCAAAGGAACGGCAGCCCCAAGGAACCCAGCCTGTGGTGGGGGTGCGGGTGGGGGTGGGATGATTCACACGCTCCTCCCCTCCCATGCCCCCCACCAAAGGAACAATCGGAAGGCACTAACTATGACCACTATTTAAAAACCCTGCTATGTTGTTCCGACACGCCTTAAAATACAGATTTGGAAGAAAAGAGCACTTTAAGGATAAAAAGTTCCAAGAATGTGTCAGTTTGGAGAATCTGCTGCTCCCAAAGAAGTGAGTAAAGAAGCCCATTCAATGAGGTTTGGACGTTTCTTAAGAGGAAAGACAATGGATGAGTGCAAGGCTGATTGCTGGGAGACCGCTGATCAGAAAGGGATCATGGGGTGAACTCATGTCCTGTGCCTGCTCATCATGTGCCCGTGTGGGTCTGAAACAAAGCTGCCACAGGCAGACAAGGCACAGAGAAACAGTGGGGGCCTATTAGTCCATTCGGGCTGCCGTGCAAAATGCCACAGACTGGGTGGCTTAAACAACGGAGTGTTATTTCTCACAGTTCTGGAGGCTAGAAATCAAGATCAAGGTGCCGGTTCATTGAGTTCCTGATGAGGGCTCTCTTCATGGCTTGTAGACAGCCGCCTTCTCGTTGTACCCTCACGTGGCCTGCCTCTGTGCAGGTGCAGAGAGAGAAATCTCTCCTGTCTCCTCCACTTCTTATGAGGACATCAGTTCCATTGGATTAGGGCCCACCCACATGACCTGATTTAACCTTAATGACTTCCTTAAAGGTCCCATTTCCAAATATAGCCACACTGGGTGGTTAGGGTTTTAATATATGCATTTGGGAGGAGGGAACACAAACATTCAGCCCATAACAGATGCCTTCTTCAGTATGCAAGGAAATAAGGCTTTCCCTGGGATTCGTAGAAAGACTTAAGATTTAGCCCTCCTCTTGGGTCAAATAATGCTGACAGTCCAAGAGGAGCTACAGATGGCCTACTGCTCCCTGGGAGCTCTGAGAACAGTTCCCAGAGAAAATTTTAAATCAGAATAAGAAAAACAGTTAGCTTCTGCTATCATTTATTATCAGTAGAAATTTAATGGTAGAAATACCTGACTGTGTCCAGCTCTTTGTATTTCTTTTCATCTTAACCACTGGTGAGTAGCAAGTCGTTACGCTCCTTAGTTTAGGAGAGATGGTAATTACAAGAAAAGTTCACTAGGATAGAAAAGAATGCTGTGTTCCATCTTTCAATTATGAATACCTTAGGAAAGCTTAACTGGTTGGTTCACATTATATAAATGTTGTTGCTGCTGTTTCTCATGTGGTGACCATCAGGTGAATAGCAGGTGCAGTACTTGCAGGGTAAGAAAAATAAGGCTTAATGGTGCCTACTATGTGCCTGTTATTTTATGTACATCACCTCATTTATCTTCCTAGCAACCCTGAACAATTAGCACTAGTCTCATTTACTTGTTGATTTGTTTGCTTTAAGGAAAGTTTAGGTGGACTTTTTTCCTGTTTTACAAAGCTGGAAATTGAAACAGGTTAAGTAAGTAGTGGAGGTGATCCAGCTAGTAAGTGATAGAGCTGGGATTTGAACTTGGATGCCCATGTCCATTACACTCTTTGCTGCCCACGTCTTGCAAACCCAAACCAATGAGACCTAAGAAATGTCACACAGACAAGCACTGGGCGACTTCATCCAGCCATATGTAGGCATGCTCATGTGCATTCGGGTCTGTGCCTGGCCATAGCCCCCTTCCCCCCATATCCAGCCACTGTTGGCTATCTAGGTCCCAGCTGGGGACCATCTAGTGGGAGGGAAAAGGTCAAGATAACCTGGCACAATGTCAAAGTGACACTTTTTTCCCCTTCAGAGCACCAAGCACTCATTCTATAACCATGGGTCCTTCTTTTCCTCAGCCTTTTGTAGAAAACAGAGGCTACATAAACAGTTTGAGTTTTCTTTGTCTCTATTTGCCCAATCTTGCACGCTGGCCTTTATTTCAGATAAACAAGGTACTAATAATAATGAAGAAAACGTTGCATCATTTTATCTGGTAACCTTATGCCCAATAAATACTTGCATTCATTAATATAGGATGAGCAAAAAACACAGAGAGAGAAAAAGGCATTGTGTTTGGAAGAAAGCAAGAAAAATCAGTTTGCCTGGCACATAACATATGCACGAACCTGTCACAGAGGGTAAATTGAGAAAAGTCCCACACTCCGGTGCTCAGAGCACGTCCTTGTAGCTAGTAAGGAACAATCTACAGTGATTGAAGAGACCGAATGCATGAACACGTGTGGGAGGGGAGTGGTGTTAAATGCCAGGAAAAGTAGTGAAGATGTCAAATCAGAAATGGGGGGTGTGGTGATGACATTGGCTTTGGTCATGGGGTATTTGAGAGGGTCAAGTGGCCAGAGCAGGCTGCAGCCTTCATACCTTCAGAACTTAGATTCGCAGAGAAGCCACATCCTGATTCGACAAGCAATGTAAACTCTCCTCCCAAGCAGATAGGGGCCTGTGCCACCTCAGGCAGGGGCAGCTCAGTGGTAGACCAGCCAGCCCCGGCCGGAGGCCTTCTCAGGCCAGCAGGCCCCGCCACCCCCTCGGAGTAGTGCCTTCACCAGAGGCCTTAGCCTGGTTTGATGCACAAGGGGCAGTACAAGTGCAAACCCAGGTTCTCCCCTCCCCACCCCACCCCTAGGGGAGAGGGAGGCCCCAACTCCCCCAGGGTCCCCTTGGACAGGAGTCACATCACCCTCTCAGAACAGGATTCCCCTAGGGTTCCTTATGCACAGCCTCTGGACAGTTTCCCGAACCTTCTGAAACAGGCGGCTGGGCTCCCAGGCCCAGGCTGCCAAGCAGTGTTGTGGGGAGAGCAAGGAAATAAGCCCCCATTGTCCCCTGGGCCGGGCAGCACAATGGAAGCCTGTGTCATACCAGCAGCTGTATGTGGCTCTGACTGCGGTGGACACCTGCCTTGGAGAAGCACACAGCCTCAGGGACCTGGTCTGTTTTCATGTCCCTCATGGTGGGACCTGTGAGCTGGCTCTCTGCGCCTGAGGGCTGGCATGTGTCTGGGCGTGCTAGCTATTTCATACAGTGCGTACATGTGTGTTCACGCCAGTAGGTGTGACTCAGTGCAGGTAAGTGTGTGTGCTTCTGTGTCTACGTGTGGAGACACACATGTGCCTGGGGCTGGTTGGGTGAGACTGCAAGTACATACACGTGGGCCTGTGTGTGTATGCGTTAAGGGCAGGTAACGCAGCTGAGCACGTGCAGGTACACGTGCCTAGGTCTGCTCCTTTGCCCACACAGGGTGTCTTCCCCAAGCACCAGGCCAGGAAAGGCAGAGCTGGTGGTGGTGAAACTTCATTTGGAGAAAAGTACTGGAAGATTGGGACCAAGGCTCTTCCCAATTGAAACTCGGGCTCTGCGCAGGCGCACACAGGCTCGCTGGGTCTCTGGGCCTGGCTGCCAACTTTACTTGGCTCCTCCATGTCCCTCCTGGCCTCTCCCTCCTGCTGCTCCCCTGCAAACTGGATGATCAGAGACCCTTATCTGGGTTGAGGACCCTCAGACAAGGAGGGGCAGGAGGAAGGACAGGAACGGCTGAAGCTCTTCCAGCTTCAGGATGTTTCTCCAAGGGCTGAGGCTGCCCAGTTCAGCCTTACATCCCTCCCACCTCAACCCCCACGAATCAGAACTCAGCCCACCCAGCCTGCCCTTCCAACCTCGCTGGAATCAGGAAATGAGATTTCAACTCCTTTCAACTAAATCCAGCAAATATTTACAGAGGATCTTCCAAGCACAAGGCCCTGTAACGCTGGGAGCTGTGGGGAGAGGCTCTTTGCCAGGTCCCGCCTCCCGGATAACTTCAGGTTCAGGGCGAGGAGGCCCCTACTTTAGGGCTTTGCTCCCTACCCACACCCACGGCTGCCGCCCCATCCCGGCCCCCCACCTCCCTTCCACGGGGGATAAGTGGAGGCCTGCCTGGCGAGGGTGCCTCCAGGAGCCTCCCGGGGAAAACGACCTGCTGCGCGGGTTCCCCTTTCTCTCCGCGGTTCTCTCCGCGGTTCTCTCTCCGCGCCCCCCGGCACTCAGAGGAGCCCCGGAGGGGCCGCTAAGGGAGGACAGGGCAGAGGACCCCTATTCCCTGATGCTATCTGGTATCAGGGGTTCGGGATCCCAGGCTTGCTTTCTGATTAGAAGAAAAAGCTGTCACTCTTCCAAAGGGGGCCCCTCTGCCTTCACAGTCCAACCTGCAGGCAGGCGTCTCTCAGCTCATCCTGCGAAGCTCCCTGCCTGTAGCTTGGTCTCCAAAGCGAAATGTACAATACGACCCTTCGGGTTAGGCATAAAAGTATTGTCTTCTTTTTTTTTTTAATCTAGAAACTGAAGAAGGGTTTACCAAATGGTTAATAAATGGATTGACACTGTGCCTTTCCTCAGTTCCAGTTTCAGACGACCCTGAGTCCCAGAATGTTCTCTCGGAATCTGCGGGATCTTGGGGATGAAGGTGAGCTCCTCTGTGAGGAGTGTTTGGGGGCGCCTTCCCACTATGGCCCCTGTCCAACCAATGGCTTCATTATTCCTTACTAAGTGCTCTGGGGTGTCACCAGTGTGGTTGGTTTTATAAAAAACGATGCCTTAACAGAAAAATATTTTCATAGTTTGTAAATGAGAGGGGTGTAACAGGAAACTCTTCCTTAGCCCACAAGTCTCCAGGGGACCCAATTTAAAGACGATTTGTGCATTTTTCTTTTACAGAAAGATGAATGGGTTCTAGATTCATTGACCTTTGCTATTAACAGTGAATCCCAGGGAACACTTCAGACAAAAAGTCAGTTCTAGCAAAACCTATAGGGGGCATTTTAACAATCAGGGAGGAAGGAAAAGCATTTCAAATAAAATGTATACTGAAGAGAGAGCACTTTGAAAATGGTTATTTGGGAATGTTTTTATCACAAAGTGTTCTAATTACGGAGAACTCTGTAAACATGTCTCCTATTAAAAACTCTACCTAGTTAAAAAAAAACCTTGAAGAATTTTCTAAATAAAGCGTTTGAGAATTTTGAATCTGATTGTTACAAATGCAAAACCACAAAACCTTCCAATTATTTTGTAAGAATAACTGAAATCAGGAAAAATGGAAATTTACTAGTGAAATGTCAGTTCAGTTGCACAATGGATGAATGGAAGTGAAATATAAATGTTGTGATTTATTGGGCATAGTATGTGATCTAGGCCTATCATTTGGCTAGGGATCTCTTATAGCTATGGCCATTACAAATACCAAGAATTAAAATAAATTTAATTAGATATTCAAATTGCTGTACCACAAAGTATTTAAAAATATTTAAAATGTAATGCATGCAAACAGAATAATGAGCATTGTAATAGAAAATCCTTGGTACCATCCCTGAGTCCATGGATCAAGCCAGCTAGAGTCTGTCCTACTTCCGGACTCCTGGTTACATGGGATAATAAATATCCTTACTCTCATATATCTGAGAAGAGAGAGATTCTTTCTACCTTATTCTCTAAGCCAGCTTGAGTCAAAATTTCTACCATTTGCAGCTGAAAGCTTTCTGCCCTACCCCTTTAAATTGACCTGCCTGTCCTTGGGTTGCTTCCAGACTAAGGGCCACACTGGGACTGAGTCCTGGGTTCAGTCACACAGGAGATCCCAGGGGCAGTTTGTGAGATTGGGGAATCGTGTTAGCAGCAACCAGGAAATGTGGACTCGCCCTCCTTACCAGATCCGTGAGACAACAGAAAAGCCTGTTAAGACTACTAGCTAATTGAGCATTTATTACATACTAGGCTATGCTCTAAATGCTTTGCACATGTCATTTCATTTCAACGTCCTAACGATCTGATGCGGCGATGCTATTATTATCCCTGTTTCCATGTGAAGGCACTGAGGTATAAAAAATGTGTCCAGCGTCACAGAGTTTGCAAGCATCAGAGCTGGTACCGGACCCAGGCTGTCTTGGTCTAGGATTCTCAACTTAAGTGTTACACCACATGGCCCTAATCCCTGTGCTCTTGCTTAAAAGAGAGACTCTCGTACTCACGGTGATTCCCCCCTTCAAGAAATTTCTGTTTATCGAGCTTTACTTAGGACAACCCATAAACTTCATTCTGTCTGGCGGTGACAACCATAATGGTCCATTCACCCATATTTGCAGACATGAGTCCCAGCCTTGGAATTTGGCATCTTGAAGAGAACAGATACCCCTACTACACTTCTCCAAGGACCATCAAACAGCAAGTCAATGACTGCCCCAAAACCTTTTCTAAAGTTCCCATGACAACCTCCCCAAAAGAGGACTTGCAAATGTTCCCACTTCAGTGTGAGTGCTCCTGCACCTTATGAACCTTTGTAAGATTAAGGCAGAAAAAAAACATGCACAGAAAGAGGCAATATAACAGGCAGTTCTGGAGCGGGCTATCTTGGACCAATCCTGGCTGGCCACTGTCTAGCTGAGCAAACGTGGACAAGCTGTTTAATCTTCTTGTGCCTTAGTATCCTTGTCTGTAAAAGAAAAAAAAAAAACAACAATAGTTTATACATCATACGGATGTTAGGAAGATTAAATTAGTCAATATTTGCAAACAGTACCTGGTAGAATATATGAAGAATTCCTACAAATCAATAGCAAGAAGATAACTCAATTTAAAAATAGGCAAAAAAAATTAAACAGACACTTCATCATATAAAATATATGGATAAAAGATGCTCAGCCTCATTTGCAAGTGGGGAATTGCAAATGATAACCTCAAGGAGACACCACTTACCTACCAACTAGAATGGCTACAATTTTACAAATTGACAATACCAAGAGCTAAGGAAGATGTTAAACAATTAGAGCTTTCACACCTTGCTGGTGGGAATACAAACTAGTGCAGCTACAGAGCAAAAACATTTTGGCATTTCTTATAAAGTTAACTATTCACGTAACAAATGATTCAGAAATTTTACTTCTATTAATCCAAAAGAAATGAAAATTCAAGTGCACACAAATACCTGTAAGTAACTGTTTATAGCAGCCTTATTCACAAATGCCCCAAGCCGGAAACGACCCAAATCTCCATCAGTTGGTGAAAAGGAGAAACAAATTGTGGTATGTCCATACAATAGAATACTACCTAGCAATAAAAAAATATACCACATGCATAACATGGATAGAGCTCAAAAGCAATGCGCTAAGTAAAATAAACCAGACTCATAAGATTACATATTGTGATTCCACTTATGGGACATGCTGAAAAAAGGCAAAATTATAGGGACAGGAATTAGACCAGTGATTCCTGGAGTTTGGAAGACGGTGACTGGAAAAGGGAATGAAGAAACTTTTGGGTGTGATGAAAATATTCTATACTTTGGTTGTGATTGTGGTTACATGCCTGTATATACTTGTCAAAGTTCCTCAAACTGTTCACCTGAACAATGAATTTTACTGTATGTAAATTGTATTTCAATAAGCCTGATATAAGAAAAACAAAAAATGCTTAGCACATAATGCTCCATAAACATTTAATAAAGCAGATATTTTTAAAGCATAGAAAAAAATCTAGAAGTATATACCCAAAATATTCATGGATAATCTTCAAGTGGCAAGGTCATTGTGATTTTTTAAAATTTCTTCTGTTTGAATACAAAAATCAGCAGAGGCTTTTTTAAAAAAATAGGAATTGAAAACTGATTCTAAAGTCCATAAGGAAGTGCCGAGGACCTAGAGTAGAAAAAACAACTTTTGAAAACAAAACTGGAAAACAAACACTATCCGATTTCAAAATTTATTATAAAGCCACCGTAAATCAATATGGTGTGATACTGGCATAAAGAAAGACAAATGGGTCAATGGAACAAAATCCAGGGAACAGAAATAAGCCCATACTTCTATGGACAAGTGATTTTCAACAAATGCACAAAGGCATGCAGCACAAGGGTACAGTCTTTCCAACAAATGGTGCGGGAACAACTACACATCTGTAAGCAAAAGGTAAGCTTCTATCTATACTTTGCACCATATACAAAATATATATCACAAAATGAACTATAGACCTAAATATAAAACCTAAAGTTATAAAACACCTAGAAGAAAATATTTTTGATCATGGGGTAGGCAAAAATTTCTTAGGTATAGCACCAGAGCAAGTATGAAAGTATGATCCAAAAAAGAACAAACTGATAAATCAGACTTCATCAAAATTAAAAATTTCTGCTCTACCACTGTTAACAAAATGAAAAGAGGAGCCAGAGACTTGGAGAAAACATCTGCAAATCACGTACCTGATAAAGCACTTGTATCCAGAATATATAAAGAACTGCCAAAGAAATCATCTGATAGACCTGATAAATAATGAATAAATGATTTGAGATATCACTAATGCCTATTAAAATGGCTTAAATGGCCCTGGCTGGTGTGGCTCAGCAACCTGAGTGCCCACCTGCAAAGCAAAGTGACGCTGGCTCAGTTCCCAGTCAGGGCACATGCCTGGGTTGCAGGCCAGGTCCCCAGTAGGGGGTTTGTGAGAGGCAACAACCACACATTGATGTTTTTCTCCCTCTCTTTCTCCCTCCCTTCCCCTCTAAAAATAAATAAATAAAATCTTTTAAAAATAATAATAACAATAAAATGGCTCAAATGAAAAAGACTGACCAGACCAAGTTTTGGCCGGGACGTGGAGGGACTGGAACTTGTGTACATAGCTGATGAGAAAGTAAAATTGTACAACTTTTTAATGTCTCTAAAAAAGTTAAACATACCCCTATCATGTGATCCCGCCATTCCACTCTAGGTATTTACCCAGAGAAAGGAAAGCATACGTCAGTCCGAAGATTTATTCATGCACACGGGAGCTTTGTTTGTAAGAGCCAAGTAATGGAAACAGCCCAGCTGTCCATCAACAGGTGAACGGATACACTCTGGTATATCTATACACTGAGATATTACCCCACATTGAAAAGGAATTAGCTATGGACACATGCTGCAACGTGGATGAATCTCAAAAATAATTATGCTGAGAGAAGTCACTCGGGTAAAAAAGAGTACATATTATACGATTTCATTTATATAAAATTCTAGAAACTTCAATTGTCTCAAAATGGAAAGCAGATCAGTGATTGCCTGAGGATAGGGAAGATGAAGAAGGGGTGTGAGGGAGGAATCACACAGGAGGAGACTCTTAGGGTGATGAAAGTATACATTTTCTTGATTGCGGTGATGGTTTCAAGTGTGTATAAATATGTCAAAACTTATCACATTGTACACTTTAAATGTGTGCATTTTATTATAGGTCAATTATACCTCAATAAAGCTATTGAAAAATAAACAGAGATTACTTTTGTAACAATAAATTTCTTAAAAGGCAGAAATATGAGACTAAAGACATTGTATATCATACATATTTTTGTGGTTAGTTATTGTGTGGCCTTATTTAATTATCCATATACTATTTAGAAACTTTGTAATGTACATATTATGGGCATACCATTATAACTACTTGAGTTTGGTTTTGTGGTCAGTTCTATAAAAATCTGTAAATCAGGCTCTTAGCCAAGAACATAATCCTGTATTATAATATTGTTTCTGTGGGAAAATCAGAATTGGCTTACGTTACATTGACATGGTTCCTTTTCTCTGCCTCCAGGCTCACTCTTCTCAAATCCATCTTACAAACTGTGGCCAGACTTATTTATTTATTTTTTTAAATTAGGTCATGTTACTTCCCTGTTAAACCCCTCAGTGATTCCAAATGATAAAGTCTAAACTCCATAGCATGATTTTCAAGGTCCTTCACAACTGGCCCATCTACCTCACCAGTCCCAGCTCCAGAACCACCCCACCCTTTATGCATCTGAACTATTTGTCAGGTGTTTTCACTACTTTGTTTTCACCACCAGTTTGCTCAAACTGTCCAACTGCCAGGTATGTCCTTCCCTTTCACCTCACTTGTGCATCTGCAAAAGCCTCCCTTTCTTCAAAACTCATTTCAAATATCACCCCCTCTTGAGAATCTTCCCAGATTTCCCCCAAAGAGAAGTAATCACTCTTTTCACTGCAGTGAAAAGGGTGCACTCCCATAGCACCTTACACGTAGGTCTACCAGAGCACTTATTTCAGTGTCCTGCAGTAATTGAGGTGCACCTCTATCAGTCAGGTTAGAGGCTCAGCTACCATAACAGTGACCCCGACACCACCCCCCTCCCCACATACCAATGGTTTGAGTAAGTTTGTTTTTCTCCAGCATCAAAGTCCTAACTGGCATGCTGGCTGGCTCAGCTCTGCAATGTTGGGATCCAACCTCCTTCTGTCTCGTCACTCCATCCCCCTTAGAGATTTGCCCTCATATGCATGGACCGACATTGCTCTCCAATGTGTCTGCCACATGGCTCTCCAACAGCCATCAGGACAGGGGAAGGGACAGAAGTGAAAGTCCCTGCCTTTTTATGATATCATCCAGAACTTGTATCATCACTTTGTTCACATCCCATTGCCCAGAGCTTAGTTATAGCCACATACAACTTCACAGGAAACTGGGAGATGCAGCTTTGTCTCGGGCAGCCGTGTGCTTCGTTAAAAGTTAAGTGTTATATCATGAGAGGGAAGGGAAGAACGGACCTGGGATAAGTGAGGACCTCTGCCAGTTCACCCTGTTAGCCACTCAACTATCTGTGATCACCCTTCTTTTCACACGTAAAATCCAAACACTGCCTCGCAAGGCACATAACTTCAAGTACCATGCTGTCCTGGTAACCACATCCAGTACCTCAGTAGGGACTGGATGTGGGTACCCGTGGCCTGGGGACCCACACACTGAAAGACAGGTTCTCCGCCTCCCGACCATCCTCCAACACGTGTTGATGGAATAGGAACCACATACCACGGCTAAAAACAGCAACTCTTGCTCAGAAAAATCAAACAATGGGAACTACCCAGGTGGCTCTAGTGCATGGTGATTATCAAAGCTTGCCAGGTAGAAGTTATAAAGACTCCTGGCCCTTCTGTTTTCTGGAAGTAACTCCCTTGTCCACTGCCCTCTTTGGCCCGTGGCTTTGCCATTTGGGAGGCTACTAATAGGTCACTATCCCCCATAGCCGCACCGGAAGTGGGCATTGAGGAATATGCCTCTCTCAGGGTTCCAGAGTATTTGCTTCTAGTTGGTAACTCCAGCCAAAGGTCTTGTCCTGACAAAGTGTGTCAGGCTGAAAACTGGCTATATTTTTACTGGCTTCTGTGCTCTGCCCAGACCCCTCTCTGGGCTTAAAGGCTGTTATCTTCAGGCCATCTGAGACAATGGGCTTGGGCGGAAAGGGAACACCCTTAATCTGATCTTGGCTACTGGGCTGCCTCCCGTTGTCTGGCAGAGAATTCTTCACTAGGGAAGCTTGAGAAGGGCTCAGTGCCACAGTCTTCACTCCTGCTAAGGCTGTCTTTTTCAGAGCCAACGTAGGTCACTGCTTCCCTTCGAGGTACAGAGCAGCTGGCTTCTAACTCTGCAAGTCTCCAAATTTCCAGACCCTCAGTCAACCTAGATCTCAAGTAGCAGATAGGGGGGTCCTCTTAGCAGGTCATACTCCCTTCCATCTCTGCTTGCAAACTGGCTAGGCCTAACCTGAGTTCATTTCTCTTTTCTAGGAACCAGCTGAAAGCAGCAAGGAGCAGTAAGCATTCACCAGTTAGCAAGTTCTCCTAGAGCTATAGGCTCAGAGAACCTGTGATCTCCCTGTCAAGTATCCATCACAGAGCAGAACGAGAATCGCCAACTTTCCAGTTCGCGTACCTGTATCTGTTCCACCTGTCTGTGGAGCCAGTGCCATATGTGTGAGTATTTTTATGACAGTGTCTCACCTCCAGGTAGTCTAAATTAATTATGGAATCGATCTTGGCAGCTAGAACTGAGAGACCAAACATAGCAGCGGCTTAAACAAGGTGGAAGTTTATTTATCTCTCATGGGAGAGTCTGAACTGGTATGATGGTTCTGCTCCATGAAGTCGTCAGGGCTCTGGGCTTCTTTTGTCCTGTTCCGTCATCCCAGGAGGATGTCACCCTCCACGTGGTCCAGCATGGCTCACCCCCGAAGTATCACTCCAGTGAACAGGAAGGGGGAGGGGGAGGGGAGTGTGCAACCTGGAAGTTGTACCCATCACTCCTGTTCACCCCTCTTGGGTCACGTGGCTATGCTTAGTTGAGAGGGGGGCCATGAAATGCAGTCTCTGTTCTGGGCTGTGCTATCACAGAGGGAGAGGAGGGGAGGAAGTGACGCAAGGAGATAATTAGTCATCCCCGCCACAGCCTGTCTCGCTTTGAGAGAACTCTTTGAGGGCCAAGGACCTCCTCTTACCATCTTCATTATCTGTAGGCCCAGCAAAGTGCCCAGCACAGGGCTGGTTACTATACATGTTCGACTACGAGTTTCCCAGACCATAACCCGACCCCATCATAACGGACATTCGCAGCATGCTTTGTGAGTAAAGGCGCCCGCACTGATGTAACAACCCCGGGGTCCCTGGCCTGCGCCACTGCAAGCTCTCCAGCCTTGTGCAATCACCTCCCGTGCCCAATATTCCTGAGGGCTTTCCAAAGCAGACAGCCTGTTTCTCTCAACTCTCCGAGGCCTTTGGCTCCTCGTCGTGACCCTCAGCCCTGTGCCTGCTGTCCCATCTCAGAGCTCAGCGGAGGCCAGTCTCCTCCTCCCTCCCTCCCAACGTACCCAGAGCCCGAGGCTCACTGTGTGGCAGGTGTTTAATCAAGTTCAGGAATAATGGAGGGTGATTACAGCACAGAGGGGAATACGACCTCAAATTCAAGGTCACATATCATATCCTCAGGATGTGTTGGTCCTTCCGCACCACAGGGAATTTCTCTTCTCTGGTGTTCCTGTTGGTCCCTGCTCTGCCCACATGGTGTTTTTCAGCCCTCTCTTCAGAGGCCCAATCTCTCTCTGTTCTCGCCTGTTCCTGAGTCCCTTGCACACTCTCATGGGCTGTCCTCACAGCCTCGCAATCTCTCTCCTTCGATTCTGCAGCCAGCTCACCTCTTGCTTCATCTCAGCCCGACCCCTCCAGGTAGCTCAGAATGACCCAGTTGTCTAAACCTCAAAGGCCTAGCACTATGTTTCAATAAGCAAAAGGGCCGTCACCCGCAAGGTGGTGAGGCACCTAAGGCCCAGAGGTTAAGCCACCATCCGAGGCTACACAACAGGTGAGAGGCAGGGTTGGCCCACAGGTTGGGCTCCAGTGCCCCTGCCTGCGGAATAACCACGTTGTCTTGAGTCATCGCTGGGTGTTCTGTGACACGAGTCTTATTTCCCCTGTGCACAGCTTCCAGGGGACAGTGCCTAACCAGGCTGGGCCCACCTGTCCTGCCAACTGACTGAAACGGTTGTTGTGGTGAAAACCACTGTGTGCAGGGCAAACTGCTTCAAGAATGCTCTCCCTGAATGCGCCTTAACAGTCCCCCAAACACACCCCCTGGCACTTCAGCCTCAGATTCCCAAAGCCCTCCCCATCCTCTGGCCAGCACCTCTGCGGCAGGGGGACAGTGGGGGAGGGGAGCAGGTTGGGGGGGTGGGGAGGGGCGGGGCTGGGCTGAGGGGATCGAATTGAATAGCTGCTTTCTTCTCAGAGGCTTCCTTACCCCCGAGTGGTCACTGATTAACCCTCCAGACCAGATAACCCCTCCATGGGAGGAAGAGAATGTGTGTTTAGCCTGAGTCATAAAACATCAATATTGACTTCTCACAGGTGAAGCCAAAGGGGAAAGGGAGGGGAGAGGGAGGGGGAGAGGCTTGCCTTCCCCCCACTCCCCCAAAGGCCTGAGATATCTAGGGGCCAGTCCGCCCAGCCTCCTTCCCTGGGAAGAACACTGGGTGATCAGGTTTCGGCATCTGAAGAAGCCGGATTCCCAACTGCCTCCACCTCAGAGGCATCCAGGAGCCAGGGGCCCAGGCCCCCCAGGACTTCTCAATTCTCTGCTCTCCCCTGCCTCCTGGGGCCCCAGCAGATGAGAGAGTTGCACAGGTCATAGGTCTGTCTGGAATCGGACAGCCTCTGCTCTGCTCGTTTGCAGCTCTGGGACAGGTGACCAGCTTGAGCCTCAGTTTCCTCACCTGTCAGATGAGGGTAGTAATAGTACTCAGTTCACAGGGCTGTTGAGGATGATGAAGCAACATCACTTATGCTTTATAAGAAGCACTAGGAGCTGGTGCTCCCATAAATAGCATGACGGGCTCTCTCTCTCTTGCTCGCTCGCTTTCTCTCTCTCCTTTCCTCTGCTTCACCTCCTACCTCCTGACATACACGTCACTTTCAGGAAGGGTTTCAAGACTATAGGAACAGTGCAAGCAGAGGCACCGACTGACTCACCCAGAGCCAAAAACCATAGGTGGTCAGGCCAGGCGTGGGGGTGCTAATCCCTCTTTCCTCTGGCCCGGAATGAATCAACCCCCTCCCCCCACCAACTCTGGCTGGTGTTTTTCATCAGAGAGCCTGAGGAGGGGGCTTGTGGCCACTGGCTGCTCAGGGTGGGGCCACTGGACCTGAGTCCAGCTATATCCTCCTCAGGGCACCTTATGCCTTCATCCCAGGGTCTTCTCCCCATCCTCCATCTCCTTCCTTTTGGGGGCAAATGTCTTTCTCCAGCCTCTCCCTGTCTTTCTGGAGGATCAGAATGAGGAGGTTCCCCAAAGAATTTTCAGCCACTCTGGGCTGGGTGCTTTCTGCACCCCACTTCATACTGGGCCGGGGGAATAGTGGGGAAGGATTCAGGCTTCCTCAATCCTCACCCACAGCCAGGGTCCTCTCCTCCCCTAGCCCAGGTGAGTCTCACCTGATGCTGCGGGAGGCCAGGACTCTGGTGGGGAGGGCCTCCCAGCAGGGTTTGGACCAGACAAAGGCCCTACTGTCTCACTAAGCTGCCATCTTGGTGGGGCGGGGGAGGGGATGTTACTGGCCTTTCAGTCACCCCAGGATGGCAAACACCCCGTCCTTCAGCAGGGCTCTGGAGTGGCTGTGGGCTCAGCAAGGAATTGGGTGGAGATAAGCCTGGAGGAAGAGGCTGATGGGCGGGGTTTGGGCCCCATGCCTGTTTTCAAGCCTCAGCTTCCTGCTTGTGAGCCAGCATGGAGAGTGGCGGTGGGACTCACCCGTGGGGTGTCCCTGCAGTGGTTTGCCACAGGGCTGATGGGGGGTGACCTCCTCTGAGAGCAGCTCTCAGCCCACCCCTTTCTCCCTCTTTCCTCTCCATCTATTCTTATTTCCCTCCTTGGAGAATCTGCTGAGTGTTTTCTGTGTGTAAGTCCTTCCTTAGTGTCCGCCATCTCTCCCCATCTCCCCAAACGTCCACTCCTTCTCAGTGCTTTTGCCTGTACTGTTCACACAGTCCTAGAAACCCTTCCCGAATCTCCTTCTTCCTCCGAGCAGTCCTGGAGACCACCCTGATTCCATGCCCCCGCACCATTCCTGCTACAGTGATGCTCCCCTGTGCTTCTTGTCTCATGCTGTACTTGTGCTGCCTCCTTAGCTGCATGGTGAACTCCTTGGGGGCTGGGAGGCATGACTTACCCACCCCCAACCATGGGCAATGGGCATTAGTAGGTTTATTGACAGTGCCATCCTCAGCCACAAATCAGGCAAGAAGTTACTTTCTTGCAGAACAATGCGAGACAACTTCTACATCAGACAGAAAATTCCAGAGACTTCCCTCCAACCAGCTGTGCAAGATGTCTGAGAACTCTTTATCATCATTCTCCTCCTCCCCCACTTCTAGCCCAGCCAGTATGCTCCTGGGGTTCGGAACAAAAGGGACATTTCTGGCTGACCGTTATGACTGGCTGCCTACCTGATCCTAAGTGCAGTACCTACTTCCTCCCTGTGGCAGCCTCAAGTTAAGGCTGGGTGCCGGGGGCCCCCTTTCCTGAGCAGTGACCCCCTCTGCTTACCTGGCTGTTCTCTCCCTCCTTTCTCTGATATCCTCTTCTCTCCCCTTTTTTCACACTCCCATCTTCCCAACCTCTTCAGCATCAACCCACCTGTCCCTGCCCAGGTGACTTGAAACAAGAGTTCACATGTAACACCCAGACTCAGCACTGCCTATGCTACACTGACCACCTAAAAGTTCAAGGTGAACCAGAAGCTATTAGAGAGAGGGCACCCCATTGTTAGGAAGACACCAAGGGTGACAAATTGGCTTTTGATTTAAGGCTATCATAGAACGAGGTTGCAGGAACCCATAGAACCCCACCCACTCTCAGCTGGGATAAGAAAATGAGTGATGGTTGGGGGACTGGTGTTGTCCTTGTTGGGCACAGGGGAGTGGGCACCTTTTCTACCAGGCATCCCTTCTTTAAAATATTCTACCCTGTTGTCTCACAAGTGTCCTCATTCTTATTGAACCAATGACACCAATTTAGAGTCTAAAAAACATGGTAGCTATCCATAAGGAATCCAGGATGAGGGGAGTGACAGTTGTGGGGGGACGACGCTGTGGATTCTGGGTGGGAACCAGCCAACACACACGCTTCATCCCTCCATCCTTCTTCTCGGAGGTCCTTGTGCCCCTAAGACCCCACCCTAGGTAGGGACTCTGGGCCTTCTGCCACGGGCGTCCTTGCGTCCATGCCCCACTGCCCTCCATGTCCCCACCCCCAACTTCACGCATGGCCTGGGCCAGCTCCACCTGCACCAGCTGACACCCACCCTTTGCCAAGAGTGGGCTGGCCCACCCCAAGGACAGGTGAGGACATGAGGAGCCAAAGGGCTCCTCGGGTTCTCCTTCACTGAAGGAGCAGGGAGTCCAGCAAGCAGCTTGTGGGCCACACGTGGCCCAGGATGGCTATGAAGCAGCCCAACACAATATCACAAATTTACTTAAAACCTTCTTTTTGCTCCTCAGTTTTCGTTAGTGTTTGTGTATTTAACGTGTGGCCAGGACAACTCTTTTTCCAGTGTGGCCCAGAGACGCTGAAAGGTTGGACACGCCTGGTAGAGGCTGAGATACAAGACCCATTCATCAACAGAAGGGATCTCCCCATGCTGAGAGCTGTTGTCATTTCTTTTGTCATTCATTCATTCAAACACACTCTCTCCCGTGCCCCTCCTGCCACTAACAAATGTTCTTGGTAACCCCCTTCTCTAGCTAGGGGCACCGAGCAGCTCCTGGGGGCTTAGGAATGTGGGCAAGAGCTGGGAGTGCAGTAGGCCCCCAGGTGAGGAAGAGTGAAGGGGACAGGCAGGCACCATGGCGGCAGGGCTGGGGGCCCTCCCAGGGTGAGCCCTTGTCTCCTCCTCCCAGGAGGGTTTCCTGGCTGCTGACTCCCGCGCACAATCGCCAATCCCAGCGCGATGGCGCCACCTGCTGTGCGGAGGGGGCAACACAGCTGACTCCATTGAGGGCTTTGAGAATTTGGGGTGTGGGTAACTCCGTTCTCAGTCATTATAGCTTCTGTTTGGGGTTATAGGAAACAACCTTCAGTACGGGTCATCTCCCATCCCTCCAGGTGCCTCTCAGGTGGCCATCGTGCTTGACAGCCAGCTTCTTCTTCCTTGCTTTCCAAGTCCCCAGACTGCTGCTCAGGCCCAGCCGCAGGGGGCCTAGAACTCTGCCCAGGTCTCCTCTTTGGCCAGACCTCCTCGGTTTGCTGCTCCCAGCCCAGTGCCTGCTTGACTTTGGCTCCCCTGTGGCCACAACCCCCAACTGACTTCACCACACCTGTCAGGTCTGGCCCAGCACTTCCCAGCTCTGGTTTCCACCAGCCTGCGTGTCCCTCTGGGATGAGTGCCGGCTGGGTCAGTGTGGGGCCAGCTGCTGGGGCCAAGAGAGCTTCCAACACGGAGGGTCTGGGCTGTTGCTCAGTCTCTAGGCATAACCGGGGACTGCTCATCCTTCCGTACCTCCTGGACTTGTTCTCTCCTTCCTATCCCTGTTCCACTCCCACATGCAGAGCCCGGGGCTGCTGCCTCCTTCTGCTGCACTCGCCCTCTCCAGATCAACTGCCCTATTGCCGGACAGTCGCTTTAAATTTCCAAGCTGATCCCTCTGTGCCTCTGCTTAAGTTCCTGCATAGTCTCCCTGTTGTCTTCTGGAAGAAATCCAAAGCATCTCACCAGCTAGCAGGGACACCCCTCTTCTAGTCCCTCCGGTATTACGTCTCAGTACACTCCACGATGATCCCTCTATGCCGTCGCTAGTTTCCCAGCCTAGAACATCCTCCCTTGCTTGGCTTATTCCTCCTCCCCTTCAAAGAACAGCTGAGACCTCGCCTCTTGTAAGAAGCCTTCCTAGATCGACCTGACCCTCTCTCAGGCAGATGTGCTCCTCATGCAGTCAGAGCCACTATGAGATCACCGAAGACAGGAAGCTGGCCTTTGTAGTATGTATGAACGAATGAATGGATGGATGGATGGATGGGTGGATGGATGGATGGATGGATGGATGGGTGGGTGGATGGATAGATGAAGGAATCTGTGGCCAGGGATGACCGCCAGGAAGATGGTGCACTGACCAGCAAAGGACCATGTGCCCCTGCCCTGCCCTTCCCTCTGAGCCCTGATTCTACCTTGAATACCCCCTTCCTTGCCTCGCTTCTAAGTCCCTCAGGGCCCTATCCTGCCTCCCCCATGCTGGAAGCTCCTTAGCAGTCTCTCTCCAGTCACCAAGTGCCCCCTCCTCATACCCCTGGCTGTCTAGTAGGCAGGAACCAATGCTCTCACTTGGCGGGACCCCACAGGCTTCCCCATCTGGCCAGTGCATAGGTACCAGGCTACCTTCTGCAATGAGGAGCCACTCTGGGCAGGACAAGGGACCAGGGGTTCTTCTGCCCATTCCCAGGAAGCCTCTTACTTAGTCCTTAGAAAGCCCAGTCACTTCTCTTGGACCTCAGACATCATGTTTTGTGGTAGGCACAGCTCATCTACCCTGCAATGTTATAACCTTTTTGAGAGCAGGGATCACATGGAAAGTGTGGCTTCTGAGGCCAGGTCGTCATAAAAGTCATTGCTCTTTCAGACAACTGACTTCTAGAAGAAACCACCACCATAGCATGAGGACACTCAAGCAGCTGTGTACAGATATCCAGGAGGTGGGGAGCAGGCGCCTCGTGCCTACAGTCCCGACTTAGCAGCACACCTCAGAAGCAGGGCTGCCAGCCCCAGTCAAGCCTTCAGATGACCACAGCCCAGGCCGACGTCTTGACGGCAACCTCATGAGAGACCCTGAGCCAGAAACTGCTTGCTTGCTGAACTGTTTCCAAATTCTGACCCACAGGAAGAATGTGAGATAATACATGTTTACTGTTGTTTTCAGTTGCTAAGTTTTAGAGTAACTTATTATGCAACAACTGATAGTTAATACCAATTTGATGATTTTATGGTTCTTAACTCCTGGCCAAAAAGAAACACACAGTGAGTCTTGAAGAATAGTTCCATGACTAGAATCGAAAGCACATAGCTGTCCTGGCAAAGTTTTGTAGACACGTATGTGGCAGGGTTGAAATCACACACTACTACCCAGATGGGTAAAACCAGTACCTTTCTTAATTTTTCTTGTACTCTTCTAATTTTAACCTGATGAGACCATTCCCACTATTAACAGGTGAAGGAAGGAAGGAAGGAAGGAAGGAAGGAAGGAAGGAAGGAAGGAAGGAAGGAAGGAAGGAAGGAAAGGAAAGGAAAGAAGGAAAGGAAGGTTTAACTTGCCCGTTACAGGTATTTTCATATCTGTATGTTTAACTCAGTCTCCTTTGAGTATAACTGAGTAAAATTTTCCAAGGCTTTCTCATCCCTCCCCCTTCTCCTAGCCAAGATAATTTCCGGGTGCAGAAAGATGTTTATGGGACCTCGTGGTGGGAAGAGGGGGTCCAAGGTCTGAGTCCTCTGCATTCTTCTACACACATGGACAGGACAGGGCTGGTCTCCCTGGTCCCTGAGGTCCGCTGGTGGGGATGGGGATGGGGGCGGGGAGGGGTACTGCTGACATGTGTAGTCCCCACACACAGTTGGTGATGCAGATCTTGTCACTGGGTCCCTGGTACTTAAAAGCCCCCCACACCAGCGCAGGCAGGGTTCCATGAAGCCACTTCCCAGACCCCCTTCCTCAGCTATTTCAAATTTCCTCCTGGATGGCACCCTATTGCACTGGCACCATCCTGAGTTGCTGCTTTGCCGAGGAGGGTGACCAAAATCTCCCACAACTGCAATCTCAGAATCAAGCCCCACTCACTCCCTTGCTGTGAGAATCACCCTAAAACCTGTCTGAGGTTTATCCCCATCGCCCTCTGAGGTTCCCCTGCGGTGAAGGACAATGCTGCCTTTTCCCCTCCCATGTTCTCTCTTCTTGAGTCCTCCTTTCTGGTCCTATGACCTTCGGGCAGCAGCGTTTCTAGATCTCGTCCGCTTCATTCCCCCCTTGATACCTTGTTTAGACTCTGCCCTTTACTTCCCTGGCAACGAGGCTTCCCTGTGAAGGGCTCCAGGAGAACAGAAAATGCACCGCTTTACACGTGCGTGCATGAAGCACGCATCTGTGTGCAGGGACCCCTGTCCAGGGCAGTCCCAAGACGCTTGCATAGCCAGGCATTCACCGCAAACTCCCTGGGGGTGAGCTGAGACCTGTTTAAGGAGCACGCGCACATCCAGGATTTCTCAACCTCATCCCAGGACACCCATCCCCTCCTAGGTCCTTCCTCTTCACTCTCAAGATTACTTCTCTATCTCTGTCTCTCAAAGGTTTTGAGAGGGAGACAAAGTGGAAGGAGTTATATACCTCTATTCCAATCTTCCTAAAGATGAAAGTCCCCTTCTGAACAATGAGATGCCCCCTAGCTGGTGGACTTCCACAGCTTAAGGTGCCTCCTGCCCCTTGAGATATGGCCCCTGGACAGAGTCTCCTTCAACATCCACCCCCTCCAGCTGCTCCAGGACTTCTCTATCTGAGAGCACCTCTGAATCAGCCTGTCCAAACTGATTCATTGTTTTCCTTAATGGCCTGCTTCTCTTTTCCCAACACCACACTCATTGGTCCTCTACGCTCCCTAAACCTTCCCCGTCCCTCCTGTCTCTTCCGCTGCCCTGGGTCAGGTCTGCATTTTCTCCTTCCCATCTGGGTCTCTTCTTGCCACCTCCCTTCCTTCAGGACTTCTGTTAAGTGGAAACTGGGTCTTAAGAATCCCCAACCCCCAGTTTAAAATCCATTGCAACTTCCCCAGGGCCCACAGGACCACACCCTTCGGAAGAGCGGCTGGCCACTCCAGGTCCAGCCTGGCCCACCTTGTCCTTCGGGGCCCTTGGGCTCCAGCAGCGACGCCCTACTTCACAGCTCCCCAGGCAGGCCTGGCTCTCTCTGACATTGGCCCTGTCACACGTGGTGCTGGAATGCTCTAACTCCCTGAAGTGCCTGCTGAACTGCTCATTTTTTAAGATCCTGCTTGAGTCATCTCTCCTGGGAAAGCATCGTTAGTCAGAGTTAATCATTTCCTTCTCCTGGTTACCATGGTATCTTTTTGGGGGTTTCTCCCAGGCGCAGCAGCACCGTCGCCCCTTCCTGGACTGTTGTAGCTGTCTCCTGCTGGGTCCCCCTGCCCTTGCCCTTGCCCCCTTCCAGGCTCCTGTGGATGCAACCGCCCAAGTGGTCCTCTGAAAAAGCCAGGCAGTATATATCTCTCTTTTCGAAACCCCTCAGAACCTCCCCTCTCACTTACCGTAATAGCTAAAACCCTACACTGGCCTCTGAGATCCTCCTGGTCTGGCCCCTCCTGACCTTGGACCTCTACTCCGACTCTCCTGTCCCTTTCTACTCCAGCCACAATGGCCTCCTTGCTGGTCTTGAGCCCTCAGGCCCCCTCTTGCCTCTGGGCCTTTGCACGCTCCCAGATACCCATTCTCGGCTCCCTGACCACCTGCAAGTCTTCGCTCCAACCGCGCCTTCTCAGGGGAACCCACCCTCCTCTCCCAGGGACCACTGCAACTGGTCCCCACCTCCTGATCCCCCTCACCTGCTCCATTTTTCTTTCTTTCCATAGCACTTACCACCTTCTAAATGAATCATTTTATTTATTGTTTTGTTTTTATAACTTGTCTCCCCTTCCAAAAATATCTGTTCTGTTCACTGGTAGATCCTCCAAGCCTAGGATGGTGCTGGCACACGGTACACACTCAATAATGAATGAATGAGTCAATCAATCAATCAAAGCTATCGATGGGCTCCGTCAGTGGTCAGTGAGGTCCCAGAGGCTGAATCTATGCGCAGTTGCCCCCGGATCCTCGGGGCTTAGCTCACTGTCCTGGCCACAGCGGGTGTGGAACAACCATTTACTGAACGAACAAATGAATACATGAATGGATGGGGCCGTAAGCAGGTCAGAGGCCCCTCACACTAATGCTACTGCTGCCACATTGTTCCTGGGCTCCCCTGGGCCAGGACTGTACTTCCTCCAGAGTCCTGCCTCAACCCTGCTCCCTGGGCCCAGGCCCTGCTGGCTGTTTGTTGGGAAGGAGTTGCTATATTAATCTCCACTCAGGTAAGGCCGCCTGAACACTGTATCAGACCTGATGCTTTCGAAGAAAAGGTGTGCACTGCAACCAGGGGCCAACCCCTTAGCTCAAAAGATGGAAGCAGAGTGGTGGAACATCAGGGGTGGTGTGAGGGGGGAAAGGTGGCTGAGGGCCTGCCTGGCCGTGGCACCCAGCCAGCTCTGGGCGGAGGCTGCTGCATCCTCTGTAGAGGGAGCCTTGCCCTCCCTGGGCATCCTCCTAAGGACGGGGGCTTCGTTCAGGGGCTCAGCTCTGAGCAGAGGAGCAGAAACTAAACTCCACACACAGACTGGGGGCCAGCCCCTCCCATCTAACCAGGCCCCTTTCACGATCTCAGGGGCTACCAAGGAGGTGAGGGCTGGGGGTGAGGGTGGGGCTTGGCTCCCCAGGCCTGGGCTGGACCCTCCCCCGCACGATGTGGCTGTGGAGGTTTTAGGCTGTTTTTGTAACCACAATCACGTGTTATTTCATGTAACCTGAGCCCCCTGATGCGGCATGAGTCTGCACCCCAGCTCCAGAGCCACATCTGCTTCTCATTTCCGCCCCAGGAAAATGGCCCAATTTCCATGAGCTGCTGGCCCAAGCCAAGCCTGGAGCCTCTCAGTGGCCAGCCCCACCCAGCTGGGTTCCATTACTGGGGTGGGGGGTGGGGGTAGGGACTAAGAGAGCATTAGAAGCAATGCAGTGTGTTGTAGAGCTGGATGCGGGCCAGAAGGCCGGAGTTCTTGGGCAGGCTCTGTCCAGACGTCGCTGTGTGTCTTCGGGGGAGTCCCTAGCCTCTCAGAGCCTCAGTTTTCGCATGGGTAACACGTGAAATGTGGTACTCTACCGATGGCGGTATTATTAGGATTTGGGGACCAAGGTGGCTTTTGGGGGGATAAAAACAACAGAATTTTCCCAAAACTCCAAACCAAGAAGGGTGTGGCCACTGGAATTGGTTTATGTTGGGAAGATGGTGGGGACCTAGATTCCAAATTGTCCTTTCCCACCTGAGCCATGGATCAGGCCTTCCCCTCAGCAGTTTGGTAAAGCTTGGGCCTACGTCCTTGTGCTGGTGGGCCTAACATCAGTTCTCAGTTCTCCATTATTAGCATTTATTAAGCACATAGTGAGTGTCAGGCCCTGGCTAGGGGTCGGGAGGCCAAAGAGATAAACACAACTTAAGTTCCTTGTGTGTTGGGGTAGGGGTGGGGTTGGGGGGGACACATAAATAAATACATAATTACAGCCTAGCCCAGAAGAGTGGAAGGGGATGTGGACAGAGAGAGACCAGAGTCTGGAAGTAACACATTCTATTTCTGGTCTTTTAGTGGAGACCCTTACATTTTAAGATGTTCTTAACTTGATATTTTTTCTAACAAAGTCTACAGCCAGCCCTGTCCTGCTTTCAACAAAGACAAGGGCCTTAGCATGTGCCCTCCAGACTCCTTCTCCCATCCTCCTTGTTTCTAAATCTTAAATCAATTCCCCACTTTGGGAGCTTCTCGGTGACTCCCCACAGAGGGATGTCCACACCTAGACTCCTGGTGCTGCCCTGGCACCTGGGCCCTGCACCTGGTGATTGGGCAGGGCCTGAGCTGAAATCCAAAGGGGCTGGTGGAAGAGAGAGGAGGGTGCTGGGTGTGAGAGACTGCCCCTCAGCTTCATCCCCAGCCCACAGGCATGACCAGAAGGACAAGACCATTATGTGCAGCTTCCAGGGACATTGTGGGCTCATCACCCTGCAGAACTAAACGCAATGGAGGACTATTTTACAGATGATGAGCTTGAGGCTCAAGAGTCTCTGTAACTTGGTCAAGAACAAAAAGCCAGTAGGTCTGAAACCAGGCCTTTCTGACCCCATAATCTGTGATCTTTGCACCAGCATGGTGCAACTTTTGAATATCTATGAGAAAAATCCTATTTTTGTTACTAAGAAGAGCACCTTGAGCAATTCTCAAAGTCTCTGTGCCTGTTTTTAAAGTACATTTTTTAATAAACAAACTATGGAGGGATAATTTACATGCAATAAAAGCAGATTAAATGCACAGCTGGACGAATTTTGACAAATGTACACATTCATGTAACAACCACACAATCAAGATACAGAACATTTCTCTCTCCGCAGGAAGCCCCTGTTCTGCGCTCGACTTCCCTACCTGCAAAAGGCACTCACAGGAATATTGCCTCCTGATGTGTTAGAAAGGTCAGCTGGGGGGACATAGGCAGGATACTTACAAGGCACCTGGCATGAAGTAAGCGCTCAGTAAACGTGCAATTGCTTGTATGACCTCGTGCTGGGTCTTGCCTCCCTGTCCCCTCCTTGAGGCTGGGACAGGGAACAGGGCAGGTGCTCAGAGGGTCTCTCTGGAGCCTCCCCTCCTAGCCTGAGTGCATCAGCCTGCCTAAGGGAAGACCTGGGGAGATGTGATACACAAAAGCCTCAAATCCTCCCTCTGGGGTTGGGGACAGAGGAGGGGGCCGGCTTTTGCCCTAAGCTGGCCCAGAATACAGGCCCTCTGTTTTTTTGAGACGTGCACAGTTCTCTCTCAGGTCTTGGTGGCAGGACCACCTTCATGGGTGTGCGACCAGCATAGTCACTCGGAGCCCATGTTCGGAAGGGCCCCGCACTTGGTTTAATGCTCTGATGTCACCTTCTTGCAGTCCTTAATAATTTTTGAACAAGGAAGCCTGCATTTTCATTTCGCACTGGGCTCTGCAAGTTTTGTAGCTGGTTAAGATGGTGGGGAAGGTAGAGGGAGCTGTCTGGTCCCCTCCCTTCCCTTCCACACACTCACTGCACATATACTGCACACATACTCATCCACCATCTCCATTATCCTCTGTCTGTCCCTTCCCACAGCGAGGCATCCAGGAGGGCCTGGGTCGCACAGAGCCATCAGCTGCCAGGAGGAACCAGGAGAGCCTGGAAGCCTGCTTGGCCTGGAAACCCCCTTGGGGACAGCTCCTATTCCCAGGGCCTGCTGGCCGGGCCACCCAAATTCCCATCCTCTGACGGTCCTCTCCAGCCGCCTCCACCCAACTCTGAAGCTCAAGTGTGAAACCACAGCTGGGCGCCAGCCAAGGGGGCTTTGGTTTCATCACATTCAACTTCCCACACCTTGGCCAGAGGCCAGGGTCCGATGGGGCTGCTGGCCAAAGGCCTGGGCTAGAGGCAGAAGAGGGGGTGGATTCTAAGTCTCTCCTAGTTTTCTGTGCATCCCCGTGTACCCTTGCTCTATTGGGCCTCAGTTTACCCTCTATGTGATAGGACGGAATTGTAAAGCTGGAGCAGATGCCAAAGGAGTAGAGAAGATTGGCCTCAGAGACCAAAGTACTGAAGGAGATTCTAGAACTTCAGTTTCCAGCATGGTAGCTGTGAGTCACATGTGGCTTTTAAATTTAAATTAATTTCGGTGAAAGAAAATTGAAATTTTACTTCCTCAACCAGTCCGGCGACATTTCAAGCGTTCCTTAGTGACGTGCGTCTTGTGGCTGCCATGTTGGACAGCACAGATACGGAACATTTCTTTTAACACAGAAAGTTCCATTGAGACGTGTCCATCAGTTGGGAAAGCGACTGGTAGATTTACTGACCCCTAGTGGAGAGGTGTGGGAGAGGGATGTGGGTGAGGAACATTTGAGAAACACCCTCAGTCTTCTCCAGATCTCAAGAGTGAGGAGGTGGGCCCACCAGAAAGCAGAGTCAGGAATGACTTCCACTGCACACACAGATACGCCAAAGGCAGCTTCAAGTCCTCACTCCTGGAGGGGAGAGTGGGCTTCTGGGCCCATACTGAGTGACTAGAGACCCCAGACAGGGAAGGGCTTGCCAAAGCAAGTGCCCTTCCCGGCAAAGGTCTCCTGGAGCCATTACCAAATGGGAAATGTCATCACCCCATCCTGCCTTACACCTAGGCTGGGGGAGCACTTGCATGTTCTAGAACAGTGGTTCTCAAACACAAGCCTGCCTCAGAATCACCTGGAAGCTTGTGAGAGCACAGCTAACTCGGTGAAAACTCCTAACATGTGCACTTGTACTTTGTTTATGAGTCTGGTTGAAATATAGATGTCTGGGTTCTGTTCCCCTTAAGGTTCATTTTCCTGTGGGAAAGTCTAAGTAAAATTATTGAAAGATATTGGGTCATTTCAACCTGGACGTGTAATACAGGATGTATCAGAGGGGTGATACAGCAGACCTCAGGAGAGAATGGAAGGGGGGATGGAGGAGAGGGGAGGGGCAGAGGATTGGAGGAGGGAGGATGGGGGGAATACTCTTAAGTGTCTCCCCTACTAAAGTTGTTCTTCTCATGCATTATCTCATCTACTCCTCAGGATGCCCTTATAAATTGGTAACTGTGTGGCTCCAGGAGGTTACACCACCCCCAGTAGACACAGGGTCACTAAGGTAATTGGGCTGGACTCCGCTTCCTTTTCCTCCCCTCTCTCCAACTCTGAATATTTTCAAATGAAATAAGCCTGGGAAGAGGGGAAGGCTCAGAGCTGTGAATACATTTTTTTGTTTTCTGGGCTCATTGGGCTTTGACAGGAAGTTTGGCTGAGTGCAGGCGTCTGAGTCCCTGCTTTCAATGGTGCTTTTTAGGCCTTTACACAGAATGTAAAGAGTCGCGGTTATAAATATCGGCAGGCTTTGGTGGCCCGCTCAGTCCCTGTACCCCATGCCCAGCCAGGACACAGTGGGGTTCCCGCCTGCACTCCTCCTCCCCAGACCCTGGGAGCACCGCAGCCCCTGCCAACACCCTCCACCCCGGGTATCTGGAAAGGTGGGGAACAATGTGTCCTGGGTTAGGAAACCAAGGATGAGGGACACCCCAAAACTGTCCTCTCCTTTTTTTAGGAGAAGGACTATTTTCAGTATCAGGAAAGTATAATAAGAGAGCCAGCTGTGGAGATCCTAAGACTTGAGCCTCATTTCACAGGTGAGAGGATACAGGCTCCCTTAGGAAAACTTATGAACGCCCTGGCCCTCCTGGGAATGATAGTCCCACCTTTCACTGTGTCACTCCACCCTCCTCAGATGCCTCCACAGTATGATCACCCTTTCGGTGACCGCTTATACAGGGTCTGGCAGAAGTAAGGACTGCTCGAGTGTGGTTGGCAGGGTAATAATATGGGTGTAATAATTTATAGTTTTAATTTGAACATTTCACCTAAAATGTCATATGGTATGCTTGAGTGTGATATTGTTGTGTTACAGAATTGCATGCCTAAGATTTCGTAATAGAAGATTTTATAATTAAAAAAGGGGGGCATCATTCGTGCTGGAACCTGTCTTTTGGTAGCACAACTGCACTGTGAGGAAGGCAGGGAGAGACATGGTCCCATTTCACAGGTGGTCAAAGAGATACAGTGACCACAATCAATCCGTCACTGGGGCAGTTGCCAGTACCTGTGTCCTGATCGCCAACCTCTGCCACCACACCTCACATAGGCGGGCATTGGCGGCCTGCCCCCGCCCTCCCGCCAATACACACCTCCTGTCTCTGTTCTGAGGCCTAGGAGCACAGATGATTTAGAATTTCCTGCCCTTCTGACAATCTGTGTGCACAAAATGGGCTTTATTTAAACCACTTTGGAGGGCATCTCCTCTACCCTTTCCTCCGGCTTTATTAATCTCAAGTGAGATAAATCTTCGGCACTTAACTACCTGATTACAAACGTGTTCCTGGTTCCTGTCCCTGCCCTGATGGGAAGCTCATTTCTCAAAGGGTTAATTAACAGGCTTCACATAGGCCGCATTTAGCAACCAGTACAAAGCTGCACACATAAATAACGTCTCGAGCGGAAGAAGAGGGTGCAGATGGTTTGTGACTTTGCTGTCCAGAGTTTTTTAAACCGGTGTGAACCACGTCCTGTCGGGACCCAGGACCATGAGTCAGGGTCGGGCTTCGAGGTGGGCCAGGCCAGAGACACTGGTGGCCAACTCTGCGCTCTGTTGAAAGAAAGTCTTAAAGGAAAACAGAGTGTTGAGCCAAGATGTGGGGGAGAAAGGGAGGGTTAGGGGTGGGAGAATGGGCCTGCTGACTGACCAGGATTGAGAGGAGCCAAGGAGAACCAGAAAAATGAACTGGAAGAGAGCTGAGTCCCAGTTCCCCAGGCAGGGGTGCTAAATTTACCGCGAGGGCTCCACCCAGAAAGTCAGACCCTGGTGCCCAGGGTCCCGCTCAGGCCCCGCAGTGTGTGAGGCGCAGAGGGCCTGGGCTAAGAGGAATCGTTAGGGCTGGGAAGGCTTAGAGTGAAGGACGGCCCTCAGGAAGCATTTTACAGATGGCCAAAGCTGGGAATGCTCTAGCAGTGGTACGACAGCACTTACAGTTTCCTGCCCCCTTCAAGGGTACGCTCTGTTTCTCTGCAAAGCCTTCAGCTCCCAACTGGGGACCTGCAGGCCCACCCTCCCATGGCCGTGGGGACACATCTCTGATTGTATACTGGATACAATGGCAACACAGGATTCATTTTACAGAAAGCAGCACTGTGGCAAGTTATGAAAACCAAGAAACAGACGGGGCAATGTAAATACACGCTGGGCATCCCTGAGAATGAGAAACAGGAAAAGGGAGAGGGAAGAAAAGGTTAGAACTTGAGCTTTTGGGGTTGTCTGTTACCATTCCCTTTGTTTCTCTGGTTCCCTCCTCAGCTCTTAAGCGGGTCCCCCTCAGCTTGGAGAGCCCCCCCGCCGCCACTGTCCTCACTCAGACCCTCTCCCAATGGAAGCAGGAGGAAAGGGGCACTCAGAGGATTTCCACCCTGGAGATGAGTGCACCCTCTGGTGGCTGCCCCACCCTGACCCAGGTCTGAACCACCCAGGCGCCCAAGCCAGAGGCCTTCTCCCCATACCAGGCTCAGCGCCATGACAGTGAGAGAGCAAAGAGAGAAATGGGGGCCAGACGACACAGGCCTAACAGCAGGGCTCTGTGTCCAGGAGCAGCGGTTTCTCCCTGAGTAATTTTCCACAGTTTGCCTTTCCCTCTGCACACAGTCGCGCTCAGAGTTCATATGGTGGCTGCCATCCTCCAGAGGGTTATTCTGGGCCAGTCACCTGCTCAGTGACCCTACCTGCTTTGATTTCTGCCCTCTTGGCTTCTCCAAATTCCTGCTCCCCTCTCTGGGATATGGCCCCGTGGACCCCTGAGGACGTAGGTCTTGGGTACTTCTACAAAATCCCAAAGGCTCCATTGTTGCCGGGCAGGGGCCAACATTTCTGTTTTCTCAGAAGGATCAAAGCCCCATCCCAGTGCTGCCAGGAGGAAGCAGTTTTGACTCGTGCAAATATCTGCAGTCCATTTGGGATTTTACTTTGGTGAGAAATAAATACACAGCCATCTGCAGATGATGGAAATATGACTTAAGTAACTTTTTGGTCGAGGCTCTTGGGCCAGAGCCCAGATGGAAATAAGACCTTGTATCTCAGTCTCCCCTGCACACTTTTGGGGGGAAAAAAAGAAAGAAAGAAAGGAAAAGCAGGGGTTGGTGAAGGGCGGCAGAGGTGGGGGGAAAGGTTGATGGAAACTGAAGTTCAAAATGGAGCGTGCTCTGCTTCTTGGCCTGGGAAAGTTAAAATAAACACCAAACAGCTACTCCATTCAAGTGTGCGTTATCTTGCTCATCCTTGCCAAGACCTCCTTCTCCTCCCTTCTCTGCCCAGGAATTACCGTGCCTGCAAACAGCCCCCACGCTGCCCCCCACCCCCACCCCAGCCTAAGGCAGGCAGACAATGGGCCAGAAAACCCAGCCCAGCCAAGGCCTCTCCCTGCAGCCCCCAGAGGCCATAAGATTGAGAAACACAAAGCTATTTTTAATGTCTTATTTGTCTACCAACTGCGGCCCCGTGGCCTGAGAAACAGTGTCATTTGTGGGAGGTGGCATTGATTTTTTTTTTTCACTTGCTCAGACAAAGCCACATTTTTGCAAGTTTCAAAAAAGCCAAAAAAGCACCACTCTCCAAGGGTGACCTCTTCCCAGCTTGCCTTTTGCCCTGCAGGAATGCCCTCTCAGGGGTGCCTGGAAAAGCAGCCCCCTGCTGCTCTGCACTGGTCAGCAGCAAGCACAGGTCCCCAGGTCCGGGCCCAGGGAGATGGAATTAAAGGCCTAGGGATCCCTAGGGGAGCCAGTGAAACAGGAAGGAGTGAGGGAGTGAGAGATGGATGATGGGAGAAGGGTAGGGGCCTCCCCTGGTGAGGAAGGCACAGCCCGACCCTGAGGAGCCCCATGTGATGGGGCGATAGGCACCCCTCCACCCTGAGGAGTCCCCAGTGGAAAAGGGTAGAGATCACACAAGGAGGAAATGGCTTCCCAATAGCCACCCAGCTCCCCAAATCCATGGGTTGGAAGCTTTGGGCGGTAAAAGAAGCCTCCCAGGTGGGTCTACCAGGCGGGAGCAGAGCTTGGAAGGATCTCTGGGCTGAAAGAATGCAACGGTAATAATAGGACCCTCTCTGTTCTTCCAGTTTCTAAGGGCTTTTGCTGTGAGGGCACGTCCCCACCGGGGCTCCAGAGGACTTCCCCCAGCCCCTGCTGGGACAAAGAAACAGAAAGGTGGATGGATGGAAAGAAAGAGAGGGAGAGAGAGATCTGAGTGAGACAGAGAAGCAGAAATGAAGGAAACAGAAGCATAAAGATGCAGAGATGGAAAGACTTAAAGTGAGGAGGAAGAGTGAGAGGCGGTTCTTTATTGATCCCTGCTCAGCACAGAAAGACAGAGGGGCGGTCACTCAAGGACTAGAATAGAGGGACTCACACAGCGGGCTGTTTCCCTTCTCCGTCAGCCCTATGGTCCACGGCCTGGGGTGGGGGCTAAGAGTGTGAGGGTCACCAGCCCAGGGACCCTCCAGGAAGCTGGTTTCCCCTGTCCTTCTGTGCGACCGGGACTCCCCAGCCAGCCCACACCTGGAGCGCCCAGCTTTGAGCCACACCGACCTTCCCTGCACTCGCTGGCTGGGCGACCTTGGATGGGTCTCTTCACTGTACAGTTCTCTCATCTATAAAATGTAGATAATGACAGCATCTTCATGGATACGGCGCGTGTGAGTGTAGAATGCTTCGCATAGGTCTGGCACCCAGTGAGGGCTTGATAAATGGTAGCTTCTGTGAGTGTGGTCGACAAATGGTGGCTGTCGTTGCTAGTGTTCCCGGGGAGAGGCAGCGTTGGCGATGTTGGGAAGCGGGGCAGAGGCGTAGATGATGCAGGGATGTCTGGTGAGAAGGGATTAGAAGAAGGCACTGTGTAATTAATGGAACCATACGTTCCAAAACTGGACGGACCTTGAGACCACC